>VXBJ01006749.1:510699-522399 GCA_013400055.1 Nycticryphes semicollaris
AAGAGAAGAGAAGAGAAGAGAAGAGAAGAGAAGAGAAGAGAAGAGAAGAGGAGAAGGAATAAAAGAAAAAAAATGGACTGGGGAATTTTTGGCAGAGTTAAAAGTGAGAAAATTTACAACTGGCTAAAATTCCACAGGTTCAACTCCAGCGCTGCTGAATGTGTTAAAACTAGTGGGAGCCACAACCACAGTTTTCATTAAACCTATTGGAAAAGCAAAGCAAAGCAAAATGGTGGTAAAAATAGCTACATTCATAGACGTCTTGTCTACCCTGTGGCTCCCACCAGTGGGAATTTTTTTCTTATTTGCACACTTCCACAAATCAAATCAGTCCTATAGGTATGGACATGAGGTATTTTACAACCATGTTAGGAGGGCCCACCACTTCTTAGAATGGTACATTTCCGTAGTTTAGACAAGGCTTAAGGAATTAACTAGCAAGGAAGATGAATCCCGGGTTGATCATAATACTTTCTGAAATGGTACCAAAGAGTTTTGTCTTGTCTGCTGTACTCCTTGCTTTTTTTTCCAACTGGTTCAAGAGGTCCTCTGGCTGCAAGAGATTCATCCATGTTTCATTATGCAATCCAACTTAATGTGACATAGTTTAGAGTTTTAACAGAGTAAAACCTGCAAAAACACGCTTTACCAATACAACAGTGCCAGATCCTACTGCCATCACATTTATAAAGCAGAAAGATTAAAAATCCATAGACATCTTAGTTTTCATCCATAGGTCCTGCCACTTTGGGGAGATCTTTCTTGACAAATAAACATACAGAAAGTTGCAGTCACTATAGGTCAGGAATTCTGATGGTTAGTGATCATGGAACAAAATACCTTTCCTAACCTGCACAAGTCCCTAAATTTCTTAAAGGAAAATCTGCAGGTCTATTTGCCTAATTTCCATTTACACAAAGGCAAAATGCTCTTCAGCTATTCAGGTGGCATTAATAATTTGATGGCCAGCACATAAAACATTTATTCCAATTGCTTCAATTTCTAAGGAACAGAAGTTGAAACTGCTTTTTTTACAGAAAAAGGAAAGGATGTTGAGTAGGAATTTTTCCACTAAGTTATCCAGAGTCTTTAACATGTCAGTGTATCCTGTCTGTTTATATAATATGCTGAACTATATTTCCCCCAGTGTCCTCTTCAAATGTCAGATTTGTTCTGTGCTGTGTAACTACAGAGGGAAAGGACAGATTAAGAAGTAAAATCTGTCCACAAAAGAAAGTTAGTTACCTCCACTTAACATGTGAGGTTTATGTGCTTCAAGCACCATTATATCTCAACTGCCCGAGTAGTGTGCTGTTTGAATCCTCCCACCAAAGTGAAGAGCTGTTGCTCTTTTTACAAGGATAAGGTTTCTCAATGGAATCTTACTTGATTACTCATGTTGCCTTGTTTGTTTTTTTCTTATAAGAACAATCTGGATCAACGTTTCTTTGGAACACTTCAAGAATTGTAGGCAAATCTCGCAACATAAACTTGTGATCTTAGCATTGGGAGTGTAAGGGAGCTTTATGGCTGGCATTAGGGGTGGCAGCAGAGTTTTTAGTGCCTGGACAATAGACATATACTCTTCACAACTCTCCCTCCAACCCTCTTTCAGTCCCAGGACTCTTCTCAGCTGGGGCAACCACCAAGCTACAGACCTCCGTCCTGGGTGGGAGGAGTAAGATCTTTACTTCTGCCTCCATCTCAGGGGATTCCTTGGTGAAGATGAAGTGAGAGTAGCTCAAGTGTGACCAGAGTATAAAGGTGCAGTCTCCCAGGAGATGGAAACCTGCATAGTTACACCAACATCGGAAGTGTCACATGCATTAATGCAAGCTGGTGATCAGCACTTGCCAACACTCTGTGGTCCGGTGCTGTCCACCACATAGGCTTCTACTCTGCTCCCACCTCCTCCCAGAACAGAACTCATCTGCCAGTTGAATACATACTTTTTTTTCCCCTTTAAAATCCTGGTTTCTCGCCTCACTTCAGAGGAGTAATAACTTCAAAGGATTTACACAAGAGACACCAATGATAGGCTCTGGTTGAAGCTGCTGACTTCAGCAAAGACCGTGAAGGTCTTAGGGCTTAAGTTCTCTGTGCTAATATATTAATGATAATTCAATATTTACAGCATGAGAGTTTGAGTTTCTTTTTTTTTTTTTTTTAAGGAAAACAACACATAGCTATATTGTGGTCTGAAAGCTAACATCAAAATACTTCCAGGTTGGTTACAGCTATGTTATCAATATAGCTCTGCAAATTTAAGTAATTTTTGTAATATTTTACTACTGGTAGGAGAACAGGCCAAATCCTGCTTTATGGCAACCAATACTCTTCTTGAAAGCAGCAGAAATATTAAGTCAAGCCCAGGGAGGAGGGTTTGTTCCCCAGACATGAAATCTTACAGATTAACAAAACTCAAAGGGTTGCAAGCAGGCAAAACAGCTCCTTTGTAAACCATGTGCCTGCAGGAATGTTTGAGCCAACTGAGCACTCCAGAAAAATGTGCATTGAGATGCCTGGCAGTGGGAGCACTTGCTGCCCTCCCACCAGCCGCAGAGGTGGCATGACACAGACGCAGAAATCCACATTCCACCACATCACCCTCAAGTGCAGCACAGTAGCTGTAGAGGAAAAAATTTATTTTCTGTCCCTTTGGGTGACAGCCTTTCAGTCACAGCTGCCAGCAATAACTGGAAGCGTTATGGCGATTTTAGTCATAACCCCACAGCCAAAGTGAGTATCAGTCGGCCTGAACTCACATAGTCACCTATCATCACCACATAGTCCCCTTTTTTGTGATAATAATAAGCAAAGACTTGAGAAGTGAGAAAGGAAGCTCCAGAAGTGAGAGATGGAGAAGCACTCAGAAAGTCCTTGCTCCACCATCATTTGTCTGTGTGACTTTGCCTAACTGTAGGCATTGCACTGAAGTACATAGGGGCATCAGGGGAGAGGCTACCTGAGACTCTACATTTCTACAAAAGGGCAGCTGCATTACTACTTTAACTGCCTCGGTGAAGTACCTAAATTAGGTGACATAAATACAGACCTTACTGGGCATAGATAATTCTCCCTCACTCACTTTTTATTCCTCATATTTGAAATACAGAGAATAAAACTTTGCCACCTCAAAGGGAAATTGTGTATACCTACAAGAAGGATGGTGACAAGCTTAGGTACTGCAGTAAAAGAGGCTGCATGAGCACCTTAAATTCAGGAGTACAATTAAGTGGGTATTTATCTTTACACAACCCTGTTGCCATCAGCAGCAAAGCAGGAGAGAGTGATTAGTTCCCTCTTTTTTAATTTACATTTTAATTCAGGCTTGCTTTTTTTTTTTTTTTTTCCTGACAGCTTTCTTTTTCCCTTTTCTTTCAAAGCTTCCTTAAGACAATAGGAATGTCACAGATCACACTGGGCAGAATTCAAATTGAGGTCTATGAGATGCTGCGAGCGACATTTAAACTTTGATCATCAGCTTGTCCAACTTCCTCTGTTATTCTTGATTTCACAGTGGGTGAAAAGAAAGTAGCCTGAGTAAAAAGTGCTTTGTGTAAAATATTTCACAAAACTCCATGTTCAATTAAATGATGAATTTTCTGTGCTAACTCTGTTCCTGACCATGCAATGTCTGCTCTGCTGACAGACATTTCCAATATTTGGGAGGAAGAAGCTCTTCACAAAAGGCTCATGTTAGAATTCCACGTTTGAGAGCTAATTACTAGTCACAGGTTAATAATTCATAACAAATATCACATTCACTGAATATACCTATCTGTTCATGGATTGTTTCTGAACAAACTGATTTTGTCAAACATATTCATTATTTAAAAAAGCATTAATTATTCTGCAAGTCCTTGATCAGCATGTGGATTGTGTCCAGTGTTCATCTATACCTAATTCTCAATGTATTTGGAGGTGTGAAATTGGGGTTACCTGATATACATTCCTGTGTCCTGGCTAGATGAGAATCAGTTTACTTAAGGAAATACTTTCATTACCAGTTTCTCTCTCCTTCTGTAAATATTCTGTAGTCTGTCTGTATACATATTTGCTAAATAACCACCAAGAACAACTACAAAAAGGCAAGAACTTAATTGAACCCTCCCCAGCCCGGAAGATTGTGCTTTTTTGATTACTGCAGAACTTAACTAAGGATCATAACATAAAGCCTTTAAAGATAAAGGGGACAATGCAGAGTCAATATAAGTCTGAGGACAGCAAATACTGTCATGATATGATTATGAATTTCACCACAGAGAGAAAAAACAGGCAGAAAGCTTTTTTTTATTATCATTTTTATCTGCATTTTTTGTGGTCTTGTCAAGATTTCCTTCCAGCTCTGGCAAAATGAATTATAAATCCACTCCACCCTTGTACGATTTGATATATAACTGTCAAGCATTGGCCCTGGTCTTACAAAAGTATGAAGGGAAGTATTTTCCAATGCACACATTCTATGATACTCATATAAGCATTCAAAACTCAAGTTTCTGAATAGGCATTTGAAAGGGAAAACCCAAGGTTTCCATAGCATAGAGAACTTTAAAGTGTGCCTAACATTAAAATTTTAAAGAATTCACAACTGTTTACATGTCAGTATTGAGGAATGCACATTGAGCTTTTCTGCAATTGGAATTAACTATGAAACGCTCACAATGTGAGTGAGATATTGCACAGGAAAACTTTACAGAAATGAGGATGACATGACAATGTCCTCTTTTCATTAAATGAAATTACCTATGTTGTTAGAAAAATACATGCTTTTGTGTTGAGCAGCCTCCTGACGTTATCTATACAACAGACAAACCTACATTTTGCTTGCTTAAAGAGAACAGACAATTCTTTTGGCTCACTAACTTACCATGATTCATATCATATATGCTATACAGTCTTATACAGTTCAGGGAAGGGGCAGACACTGAGACGAGAAGAGTAGGAAATGATCCAAATAATCATTAGTTAGTCCCCAGGTGGAAAAAATAAAAAATGCAAAAGTATCAGTTGCATAAGCTAAAATCTGTAGACCAAACAGTGCCAGAGAACTCCTGCTCTTTCATGAAAAGCTAGGAGACCCTGTGGACACAGAGCTATCAGCACTTATGATTATGTCCTTTGCAAAACACTGAACCACCTACAACTCTACCAAAAAATGGTAATGGTAAGCAAGGACATATATCATATAGCCCAGATGTATTTGTTTATAAATCATGCTTTTCTAGAGGAAAAGATGTAAGTACCTCCTCAAAAGTGCTGTTAGCCTAGAAAAGCCTAGAACACTGTAAGAGTCATCTTCACCTTTGGGAACGAGTTGTAGGCAGTTTAAGTAGAAAAGGCCATGGCTGAAAGTTGCTCAGCAGTTTTTACAGTACATGTTATTGGCAAACTTAAAACATTTGCAGCTAAATTGTTTCTTCTTGTATGTCTGCCCTATTTTGAAAATACTGTTGAGATGCAGCGTTAATGGCTTTGAGCACATGAGTGAGCAGTGTGAAGTAGCAAGATTTAGAGCTTGCATACAGTTTACCATGGAGAAATTGGAGAACGTGGAAATACAAGCCCCAAAACTGCCTAACAACTGAGTAAATTCAAACTGTTTCTACAAGGAGATTCACTTGTTGCACTCTACTGCAGTGCTGAAGGAGTTTTTATGAACTGAATAGGAAGAGAGATGTTTTTTCTGGCTAAAGACAGTTAAGAGGATTCTAGGCTCAAATCAATTAAAAAGATGCTCAACTAAAAAAAAAAACCAAAATATGTAAGAGACTAGGATGACAAAAGGGACATATATTCCAATGCTGCACATGACACACACACAAAAAAAGAAAGATGCCAAAAAATGTAAAGAAAAGAAAGTTTTCAGTTACTATATGGTAGCATTTGTTTGCAAGCCAGAGGATCCTGAAGTTCCCTTTGCTGAGGAGACTGTAACTAATGGAGGGACGAGGGGAGAGCTCTATATTAAAGGCAACTTCCCATCTCTTTGAGTTATTCCCAGTGGAAAAGTACAATCTTTTGGGTGCGTATGGGACCACTGGCCTAAGAAAACTTGGGAGAAGGTGGTATTGGCCAGGCCTCATGATGACCAATGTAAAGAGAATGCAGATATAATTACACTGCAATATGTGGAAAGAAAAACTAGATTTGAATTTTGGAGGCAGATGCTGAAGGAAACATCTAGCCAATAGTAAAATAATGTTAAATTTTCCAAAAGATATTGACGATAGTGTCTGTCACAAACATTACATCATCATTAAGTCATTGCACATTAAATTTCTTATAGTGATTAAAGGTGAATGAACCACCAGGCTGAAAGGTGGTGATCACCCAGGCCTATGACAGAGGTTAGCTTCTTAAATCTGATAAACATCATGAAGACCCTGAAAATATGACAAATTACGGAAATTACATGAGAAGATAAATGTACACAAGGTAAGTAAATGAAAACTCAAAGTTCTCAAAAACAGTTTATTACTTTACCAGAAAATATGTATTCCATCTTCAAGATGGAGGTCAATTCTGTGTAAAAGTTCATCCTGACCCAGGGATGACAGTAACTTTACTCAATATTTATATATAAATGCATATAACATACCGAGTATGTATATGTATGTAGAGTTACTTTGTGTTGTATATGGAATACATGTTTTCTGTCAAAGTATTTTATGTTGGTAATGAAGTGTATGAAATAAGTGGGATAAGGTCATGTACTTAGGGACTAATAGCAAGAATTTCTGCTAAGGGCTAATCAGTTTAAAGTAAGAGGGAAGGAGAGAGAACCACGTATGCTAATAAGGCTGCAGTGAGATATTTTTCCATCAGTTTGTTTCCCCTTTTCCTCCAGACCATTCTGCAATGCAAAACTCCAGGATCACTGTAGTACAAGCAATTTTGCTAGTTCATACAGAAAGATATCTGGAGGCAACCCAGATTCAGGAGTGTCAAGACACTCAATTCTTGATCTCCCCTGTCCCCATAAAATGAACATAAAAAGAGAAGAAATGCCCAACTGGCCAGGAGAGCCAGTCCATCCAGTTTGGCCCTCTGACTGCAGAAACAACAATCAGAGATGAAACACATGAGCCTGTCCTGTCATGACAGACCATTTCCCTTGCACTATCCCTGCTTCTGCAATCATTATATTAGGGTTATTAGAGGTTATTTCCCTTTCTAGTCCTTTTGGTATCTGGTAGACCTGCTAATCACAAATTTGTCTCTTTCTCAGTCTGCTGGTACTGCTTGCCTTCAAACCCCTATGGGAAAATGATACAAGAGTTCACGATGTGCTTGGCAAAGGAGTGCTTGCTTTTAAACTAGTCTCCTTCTTGCTTCACCAAGTGCTCCCTGGTGATAGTATTGCAGAATGTGGTCAATAACCACTCTGTATTCAGCTTACCCAGTAAAAAAATAACAAACAACATTAGCAGCAAGACCAAGATACAAATGAAGTGTCAGTAGCAAAGCACATAAAGAAAATCATGACTATAAGACTAGTTAAAAGACAGCTAAGGAAAGAGTTGACTTTTCAATAGGACAGGAAAGATCTCGTGAGTTTTTACACTAAAACTGTTGTTCAAAGGTATTTTGCCTTGACCAAAATAGCAAGGTAAGACAAAATATTTAATAAAGCTGGTATCACTAATAGATTTAAGAGTCCATATTGAAAAGAACAATCAGAATACACTATGATAGGTATCTGCTCTCAAATTGTCTGAACCTTGGAGATTCCATGGAGGATGTTCAGAGAAGTAAATGTAGCAGGCCCAGGACCACTTTGAAAACTGGCAGGAGTTTCTTGAAGATCAGAAAATTACAAGTCTAATGCCTGTATACATATAAAAATTTTTAAAGGAAAAAAAAGGTGTCCAGGAACTGCAGATTCCAAGAAAAGTAACAGAGTAAACAGGTTTTAAGCTGATAATGAGGAAACAAGTAATAACCAATCCTTATCAAGATAAACTAATGTAAATTTATTCTTTTTATGACAAATCAAGAGCCTTTGATCTTATGATCAGCAGATAATAGTCCGAGGGCTGAATCAGGCTAGGAAGTTTTCGAGTGATGTCCCTGAACTGGGCCCCAGGGAGGCAGCAATAGAGGGTCTGCCCAGTATATTAGCCCCTCTATTCCCCTCAGAAGGCAGTCACCTACAACTATAACCCATCTCTTCTTCCTTCTGGAGGTGGGTTTTAAACAGGGGGTAGGCCTTGCCAGTCCTGGCAACTCTTCTGGTGTAGTCAAACCTTCTAAAACGTACGTTCTCTCTTATTCGTGTTATTCTAAAACATAGTTCTTTCTTATTGTAGTTTTCTAGTTACTGCACTCTTTTCCTTCATTACAAAGAAGTAGAGAACGAATACAGCTTCTTCATTCTTTGCTATGTAGTTTGTCTGAGACACTGGGTCTGACTGACATCTCATCACCTCAGAGTGATCGCTCAACTAAACAATAAACAGGGCTCTAAATCTGAACATATGAATTAGCCACAGGGATTTAAAATAGACTTTTTGACCTATGACTGTAAAATTCTATGTATTGTTATACACCTCTCTGTGGGACCGTTTGATCACTTTATTATTTATAGATTAAAGAACATTGTTGCTAATTAATACTGTTCTAATTGTTGGCAGTGTATACGTGCTTGCTTTGATGTTTTTTTGATCCTGCATTTTGGGGATTTCACTTACTACTTTTTTTTGGATGATTTGGGATTTTAGAACCTGTATTTTCAAGCCCTTGTTTCATTTTCTTATTACTGAGATTTCCTCTTCTTTGCTTCTCATCATGCCATTCCTTTTTCATTTTAATAAAGTCTTATGAAATGGGGCAGCCCCAATTAATTCCTCAACATTATACAAGCACATTCATTTTTCATTGTCTTTTGGAAAAAATGGAATAGTTTAAAAGTTAATATTTTGTTACTATAACACATTAGTCTTGTCTTGTAGCTTGTTATGAAGGAAAGATTCCCATTTAATGCAATACAGTGATTTCAGGCTAATCAGTAGGGGCTAGATAGCAATCTGCTAACTTTTAAGTTGGTTCCTCTGATGAAGTAGTTCTGCTCCAATTTCTTGGATGCACACTTTTCATAGCAGGTACAGCCACAAAATAGGAATCCCTCACTGTGCCATGTGAGCATTTGGGTACATAAGGTCAGACTGCATAATTTTGTCAGTTCCTCCAGATCTTAACATCTATGAAAATCCCAGGTTTTGAATGCTTTGATCAGAAATCTTTGGGTTTAGCATATTAGTAAGTTGTTAAGTTATTAAGAAGTAGTTGCTATACAAAACTTTGCATCACTATTTATACTCATTAACTAATGTGTTTCATTAATTCAGTATGTCCAACATGAACTAACTGAAACACCATTGTTGGGTTTGGTTCTTTTTTTTTTCTTTAGTCGTCACCAGAAATTGAAGCTTTTCAAAAGAAAAAAAAATTCTTATTTCATGATAAAATTCTACACCTACCATTCAACATTAAAATTTCTATTCATCACAAACACTCTTAATTTTTATATATATATAATGATACCACATTTTTAAAACTATAAAAATAATTGTACAGAATATGTCAAATGAATATTATAAGGCATTAGGCAGACAACTACAGTTAAGTTATAATTAGTTCCATTGTGAGTTTCAGCTTCAAAGAAACCAAAAACTTCTAAGAAAAAATTCAGCTGACTCTACCAAGCTTTGCCTACATGCTATGGCCTAGATCCACAAAAAGAATTAGGAGTCTAACAGCCATTGTAAACATCTAAGTCCAAAATTTAGCTCTTCAAAACCCCAGCTGAGCAGCTGCCTCACCCCAAGGGAAGATACTTGTCTTCCCATGACACCTAAATTTCTGCTAATAAGGTTCCATAGATATGCGAGACCTCATCCAGAAAGACAGGTAGGTGTTTCTAGTACAAATTAGGAAAAAATGTATTTGTCTTTATGCCAAATTGTAACCCTGAAAAGCTCCATTAACTTGCCAGCTGACCTGTCAGACACCAGTCACGCCCAAACAACACTCCTTTCCTGAAAGTTTCTGCAGAAAGCATAAAACTTCTATCTCTGCAAGTGCCCTAATATACCTTAGATTTTATCTTAGTCTTAGTTTAAGCTTATGCATAACCAGTATCCAGAAACTTGCTGTTCAGCAGTTTTTTGTGGATATGTCTGCACGGCTAGCTAAGAGGTCAAAGGGAGGACTTTGTGCATAGCCCACACTGCTCTGTTGGTAGTGTGTTCCCTGGCTCTGCTTTGGACCACTCCTAGCACTTTTCCACCAGGCAGCACCTGCATATGGTTCCTGGGTCTGCCTGCACACTCTCACACAGCAGTATAGGCAGCACCACACTAGGGCTGTCTTGTTCCAGCCCACACAAGACAAAGTGCTATCTCTCTCATCACAAGATTTGCACCCTTGAACATGCCCACATCCTCCTAATGACACTGTCCAAGGCATGCAACATGTGTCCTCAGATTTACACCACAAAACCATCTACTCTGGTAGGAGACAAAGCAGGAACCAAAGAATATTTCTGGTTTGAAGCCACAGTGGAATAATGTGTGAGCTCAAGTCCAAAGATATTGCTTATATGCTGTAAAAATGGAGCTTCGCATAATGGACTCAGTATGATTTCAGCTTTACTGACAAATGCAACTACAAGAAGAGGGAGTCCACCCACTGCCTCTGCTTTATTTAGTGGCTTAGGCTATGATCAGAAGTGCTTGGCCAGACTGAAAGACCCTCTACATCCAAAAAAATTCAAACACGCATCTCCCAAGAGTATGTGCACATTCATCTCCTCTTGTTGTCAGTGCATCACAGCAGCTTCATCTTGTCTTCTTCCAGAGGAGTTTGCATTTAAGAGCTAGTATAGATCTCTAATTCAAGGAGAGAGCTGAAAACTGAGGCAAGGGTATACACAGTTTTTCTAAGTGGTTGTCTTATGGGACTACCTGTACAATGTAAATAGGACCCCGTGGGAAACTGCCCTTAGGGACAAGGGGGCAGAACAAAGCTGGCAGATCTTTAAGGATGCTCTCTGTAGGATGCAAAAGATCTCAATCCCTACATGTAGGAAATTGGGTAGGGAAGGCAAGAGACCAGTGTGGTTGAGCTGCAACCTGCTGGTCAAACTGAGGGGCAAGATGGACTTACACAGGAAATCGAAGAAGGGACTGGCATCCTGGGAAGAGTATAGGGACATTGCCCGGCTGTGTAGGAATGAGATCAGGAAGGCCAAGGCACAGCTAGAACTGAACTTGGCAAGGGATGTAAAGAAAAACAAGAAGGGCTTCTACAGGTACATTAACCAGAAAAGGAAGGTTAAAGAAAATGTATCCCCCCTAATGAGCAGCAGTGGGGAACTTGTACCAACGGATGAGAAGGCAGGAGTTCTCAATAACTTTTTTGCCTCCATCTTCTCTAGCAACCCCTTTCCTCCTAGCTCTTGTGTTGATGGCCCACAAGTTGAGGACCCGGGTGACAAAGTCCCTCCCACTGTAGTTGAAGACATGGTACGTGATCATCTAAGGAATCTGAAGATATACAAGTCCATGGGACCTGATGAAATATATCCTAGAGTCTTGAAAGAACTGGCTGACGAAGTTGCAAAACCACTTTCCATGATATTTGAAAAGTCATGGCAGTCAGGTGAGGTCCCTGCAGACTGGAAGAAAGGAAACATCA
>VXBJ01006749.1:522467-594351 GCA_013400055.1 Nycticryphes semicollaris
GAGCAAGTGCAGGGTTATGCACCTGGGCTGGAACAATCCTCGGTATCAATACAGACTAGGCAACGAGGTATTAGAAAGCAGCCCTGAGGAAAGAGACTTGGGGGTGCTGGTGGACGAGAAGCTGGACACGAGCAGGCAGTGTGCACTTGCAGCCCAGAAGGCCAATCACATCCTGGGCTGCATCTAAAGATGTGTTGCCAGCAGGTCCAGGGAGGTGATTCTGCCACTTTACTCTTCTCTGGTGGGACCTCACCTGGAGTACTGTGTGCAGGTCCGGAGCCCTCAGTATAAGAAGGACATGGGTCCAGAGGAGGGCCACAAAAATGATCAAGGGGTTGGAGCACCTCTCCTATGAGGACAGGTTTAGGGAGCTGGAGTTGTTCAGCCTGGAGAGGAGGACACTCTGGGGAGACCTAATAGCAGCCTTCCAGTACCTGAAAGGGGCCTACAGGAAGGCTGGGGAGAACCTATTTACAAGGGCCTGTAGTGACAGGATGAGGGGCAATGGATTTAAACTGAAGAAAAGCAGATTTAGATTGGATATTAGGAATAAGTTCTTTGCAAGGAGGGTAGTGGAGCACTGGAACAGGTTGCCCAGGGAGGTGGTTGAGGCCCCTTCCCTGGAGATATTCAAGGGGAGGCTCGATGAGGAGGCCCTGGGCAACCTGGTCTAATTTGGGGTGTTCCCGCTGACTGCGGGGGGGTCAGACTAGAGGACCTTTGAAGGTCCCTTCTGACCCAGATGATTCTATGATTCTATGATTTCATGGAAAACATTTCTGAGTCCTATCTCATCTCACACTGCATGTAGAGTTAGGGCATGTGAGTAAGACCCGGGGATCCCATTAAGAGAGGAGTCACGCAGTGTTAGGCAGTGCAACCACACATACATTTGATTTAATATCTGACCAAATGAAAGCCTTGTATTCACATTTCTCATCCCTTGAAACCCCATGCAACTTGTACTAAAAGTACAAACCAAGTGAGGGACAATCTGAAAAACTTTAATGAGTCTCTAACACAGGCAGAAGTCATGTGGATTTATTTCCTTTGCACAGATCTACAGATGCTCTGCAGAAGCAGTGGAGGTGGTAGAAAGTAGAGGAGAGACATCAAGGGAAAAGGTTGAAGGCTTAATCTCAGAGAATAAAGTGTGGAAACTCCCATGTACTTCAAAGACCCAGAACTTAATTTCTGTTTACACAGACCTTCCTCATCCACTTCCAGCCTTCCACATGTTAGTCTGCTTACTATATTATCATCCTAGAAATCTGTGCTCAGACTTTTTTGCCAAGTACTTTTGTGGGGTGCATCTACTCAGACCTAAATTGCCAGAATGGTTTTTAAAGTACCCTCCATTTAATTTAGTCTGTAAGGGAAACACAAAAGCTCTTAGTTTCTGTGGGAAGTGGAAGTGTAGAACACAGTAAAGAGCAGAGTTCCGTGACAATGAAGAGTATTAATGATTAATGCTTTGGCCAGCAAAAAATGGTCTCTAATTTCCACTCTTTCAAGTCTAGAAAGTCAGTTCAAATGAAATACTTAGATTTTCTTTTTGGTGTAGAAGAAAATGTCTGGTTATCTTTTAGCAGGGAGGTAAGATGGTTGTACTCCAACAGAATTGCAATTTAACTTTTTTCAGTATTACACATTAACTTACTGACACCAGCAGTTCCTCCAAAAAACAGCAAAAGTTTGATCCTTTTCCCAGACACCAGAGTTAATAAATGGAGGGACTCTGGCTGAACTCTATTCCCATTGAAGCTTATAAGAAAACTGTTAGAGAGGTTAATAAGAGCAAAGCTAGGCCAGTGTTGAAGGCAGATCTTGAAGATCTCTTATTACTTACACAACTTTCTCATTTAGCTGATTTTGCCAGTAAAAATGGAAAATTATTTTAATATTTTTGACTTTCAGGAATAAAACTCCAGTTTCTACTACAGTAAAAATTATACACCACTGCTTCATCTCTTCTGCTTACATAACTCTCCTGCTCATATTTATAGTCTTGTTATAATTTGGAGAATTCTCAGAATGGCTTAAATTAAAATCTTTCCCATTTTAATTTTTTTAAGTAAAGAGGAATGCACAGGCTTTTCTAGGCTAAACCTTGTAACTAATAAAACATCAAAGAAATATGATGAAAGAGATACAAAGATAGTATATGTAAATGCTACCAAGTGATCGTAGGTTATAAGAAGAATTTAGTATAGCAAAGATTTGGAATTGCCAATTGTGGTTTAAAAAAAAAAAAAAGAAGCACTAAAATCTTACCTCTAGATTCACTAAGGAGCTTTAACTATGTATTTCCCTCTAGAATCCTTGGAAGTTTCCTAAATATGTTTCTGCCTTACTTTCTAAATTTAGGGCTGGTGTGCATCCCCAGCGTACGCTAATTGAAGGGTGGCCCAGGCTTGCCTTTGTGGTGTGTTCCTTCCCCTGATGGGCCCCCCAAAACCTGTCCCTAGTGGCACTGTGTGGGGCTAATGTTCACCTGAGGTAGCCAGGTACCAAGAGCTGCCTGTGTTTCTGGAGATTCTGAACCTGCCCCGGAGCTCGCAAAGAAAATTGATAGAAATCTGCTAAGGGTAAGCTGAGCAACTTCCAGCTCTGCAATTGCACTGATCCAACTCCTCTGCCATTAGGCAGTCATCAATCATTTTTCCACCTCACTTATGGCCAAATTCTGCTCTCAGATGTGCATTCACAAATCCCATTGACGTCAGCGGTTAGCGGTGTACCAAAGGAGAAGAATTTAACTCTTCATATAATTTTCTCTACAATCTGAAGATCTTTTTTGCCTTTTCCAAGGCAAGATTTTTCCTTAACATTATATTGAGGTTTAAGAGTGATAAAACATTAAAAAGGCTGGCATCGCTGCTCTCAGGTATTGCCTCACTGAGCCATATGCTTTAAAACTTTCTAAACCTGATGGCAATGTCTTTGCATTCCTGTTTTGTTTGGTATGACATTCCCTGACCAGGGTACACTGACTGATATATGGACTAGGAACTAAATGATCTTTCTGAGGATTTAGTTTCTTGTTGTATTTCTGAGGGCAAGGATGAGTCCTATTGAGTCCATAGGTGTTTTAGAGACAGATATGTTCTAGTCCCAAGAGTCAGAATTTTGTTTTGTTGGAGTTTTTCTTCTCAAGATAGAAATGAAAATGTTCTTTAATTTCAAAAGTGGGAAGTGTCCTGGCTAGCTTTTATGTTCACTCTAAACAGCATAATTTATCGTTGATGCAACAATTTCGAATAAAGTTTGGAACTGACGCAGCGGTGTGTGGCTGAAGTGGGAAGATGTTGTTAACCTTCCAACCTCAGCTATTCCTACCAAGTAGCATTACTGGCTGGTAAAAGGTAGTCCTACAGAGCTGAGTCACCAGGACAATTCAGCCTTTCCCTGGGATGGTCTCGCATATTCTCCAAGGTCACAAAGTATTGGAGCAATGTCAGTCTCTGGGAGGAAGAAAAGAAGGGGAAGAAAAGGGGGAAGAAAAATAAGGATTTGGTCATTCACAGCTCCCTTCAAGAATCTGGATTTCTTGTCTTCCAACACAGCTTTCTATTAGCTGAACCTGATTCAGGGCCAACCATTGAATCCTCACAGTGTAGGCTGCTGCTCAGCTGCACAGTAGTATCTTTACATCTGTGCCAGCTAGGGCTATTACTAAGTTTTATAACTTCTGCTATAAATAAAGCCTTGTCATCTAAGCATTCAATTTAAATACCTCTCAGTTTATTTTTGAACACTGGAAGTTAATAATAAATATCATCTTTGTTTTCTAATTTTTTTACTGAGTTGATTTAAATGCTCTTGACAGCTCCAATCCAATCCTCCCATCCAAGCTGACAAGCATGACATGCATCTCTGCATACAAGCTCTCAATTATGCATAATCCAATGTTTTCTAGGGTTTTAATTGAATCACTAGTCTCAAACTTGTTATTTTTAATTTACAACATTTGATTTCTGACACCGGCCCCTCTATGTCATAAATTATGCAGGCAAGAGCCTTAGTTGTGTGGGTGATTAAAAAAAACTAATTAGGCATGATTAAAAAAAAATAAAACAGAGACCTCTTAAATATGTGCATGTTACCATGTAAGAGAGGCTTATTTCACTGGAAATGCCTGGGTGATTTTTTTTATAAGAGATTATGTTCAGTTCAGTACAATTTGATTGATTTTGACAGAAATGAAAGAAAATGTAGGATTTTTTCTTCCTGCATATATACCAGAAATTGCATTACATGGCCCGTTGATGTGAATTTCTCCCACAGCTCATTGAATGTAATTTTGTTAAGTGGGCAGGAAAATGAATATGAAGAAAACTGAATAGAATCCAACATTTTCCTTGGCACCAGCAGCAAACCTGAAACATNTTATTAACCTTTTATGCCTCAGCTAGTAACAACAAGAAGGAAAATGTGCAGAACATTAAACACCACTAGAAGGTAGATAGCAGAGGAATTATATGCCTGCAAAGGCTGTACCACTATAACAGCAAATTAAAGGAAAAGAATGATTTTCTCTTAAATGAATTTAAGAAGTTGCAAGTGTACTTGCTACATAAACTTGCAGATGTTTATCATTATTATTCACTAACCACTTAAACTTGGCTATTTTAAATATTCTGTGTCAAAAAGAACATTATCTACCCCTTTTAAAAATATTCTTTTCCCAACAATCTGGGGGAAAATGAGGAAGAACCATTGCTTCCCTCCAGCTGTGCTATATGATCTCTGTGCACTGCGGACATACATGGTACAGCTGCTCTATCCCTCTAAATCAGACTGTGATGATAATAGGACGGAACTAAGGAGTTGCTTCATCAGAAACTTGCAGTTCAGGAAAGAATTTATCCTGCTATTCAGTATTGGAGCTGTACATAGTCCCAGCAATGCTGCTCCTCCATTCCAATATAACCATATGCTTGTACAGTTTGCTGGATTAGGACCAAAAACTCAGATGGAGGTGCCCGAGGAAGAGCTGGCAGATTTGTTAGTCCGGATGCCCTTAACAGCATTAAAAAATCATGGAGCTGATTGAAAATCCAGGATGATCAGCTGATCCTCATCAAAACTCACTGTGAATTCTGGAGCTGTGGTGACATTTCACCTGCATCCACGGGGAGGAAGGCATTTCACAAGAACAGGGGTCTTTTCAACTGCTGATGTCCCCAGAAACATGGCATTGAATAGCTATGCTCCTTTCCCCATGAGGAAGCCCATTGGAAGGAAGACAAGGATGTCAGAAATGGCTGAGGAGAGACCAGAATGGAGACCTGAGCCCAAGCTATTTTTATGCAGTGAGCAAAACTACCTTGGCAGTTCTTCACTGACACTTGCAAGACTGTCAAGCCCAGAAGCTGCTAAACAAATGCCAGAGAAAAATCCATCCCTCCAGTCCAATCATCCTGGGGTGCCACCATGGGACGGAAGGGTCTTGAGAGATTGTGACAAGTAGAAGCTGCAGAGCACCACTGTTCTTGCCACAACATCTGCATGAGTGTCTTCAACAAGGTTGCCTGCTGCTTCAAATGGCAGATAAGGCATCATAAGTCAAAGTTGTGTGAATTTTTTAGAAAATTCAAGATGCTTGCTAATAAGCAATAAAGAAAAACTTAAATGTTTGTCTATATATTTTAATTGATACCCAGACAGCTTTGTTTGGATCAAAGAATATGAGTGCTTGTACATAGAAGAAAAGAGATCTGAACTCTCTTCAAAGTGATCTTCCTGCAAATCCTGAGGAAGCTTTGGATTATGCCCTGGCAATGAAACTGGTGATACCATGCTCAAATATTTTATCTTTTCCAAACTGAAAGCCTGTCTGGATTGGCCAGAGATCTGTTTTAAAAATTGGAAAGGCCTTATATACTACTAAGGAGAAAACAGTGGAAAAAGTCAAAGACCTATATGCGATCTCAAATGTTAGAATACCAAATTACATATATTGAAAGTATAAGAGATATTTTATAATCTCCTTTACGTGTTCCCCTATCTGATTTTTAATTCTGAATTCTGTGTTCAGTTACTGTGCGCAGTCTTAAAAACTGTAATAGAAATGATCAATACTTTTCCTAATCCAGTTCCTACACAAAGGGAATTTTCTAACATAAATACCTTTAAGCAAAGCATTTCTTTTTTTACCAACACAATCTAAAGTTTCTCTCAAAAGAAAGTATGTTGCAGAAGAGGTAATTAGAGATGAAACCATACCTTGTCAAAAAGCTCTTCAACCGCTGTGGTCAAAGTGGTTATAAATCTCCTGTATCACAGTAAGCCTTTGTATTGTTGCACACAGATAAGTGGAAGAAAAACAGCTTCTTTTTCTTGGGTAGCCTGCTCTCATAAACTTAAAAACACAAAAACAAAACAGCAGAAGTTACATAAAAATAATGGAGTTTGTGGGGAACTTGTCAGTGGCCATAATTTTCTTACAACATCCTTTAGCCAGAAACCTCCTAAAACAAAAAGAAAGCTTAAACCAAATCAAAGCTGAAGAGACTGGATTATAGCAAAAGCTTCAAACTTTTGCTATAATAGGCAAACCCACATTATGCAAAGTTGTTAATAAATCTGTCAGGTATTTTAAACTTTAAACTAGGTATGTTTGTAATTCCAGATAGTCTTCCTCAGTTTAACTCTTGTAGTAATTAAAAATGTTTCTCTAAGTTGTCTGTGGACAGCTTCTATTCAAATGTTCTGTTTGCTACTTTGTCCTTCTGCATAAATAACTCTTCTCCCTCTCTTCTTTAATGTTTGGATGTACTTTAGGACAGCTGTCCTATTTCCTCAGTTTTGCTTTTGTCACATATGATGAGTCTGTTCCTCCTTCCTTGGCTGAAACAAATATTCAAATGGCCTAACATACATCATCTGAATCTCTGTCCTCTTATGTATACCCTAATATAAATTCATATATATACAAATAGATATGTACACATACATTACTAAAACCCTCTTTCTTTTCTCTTTACACTTCCTTTTCTAGCTATACGTAAAGCTGATTTCTGGTAATTTTTATTTAATCTCTTTCATCACAATTCATCAAAATGAAAATGAGATGTCCACAGTGTCATTTGCTACATCTGTACTTGTTACTTTAAGATGCCTTTATACTTAATGGAGATAAATCGGTGCTTTTATGATGTGGTTCTTCTGACCTCTTTCAGACTTTTACATGAGTGAAGGAGATTCATGGCTGAAAAAATGCTTATTTCTCTCTCACTACAAAAAGAGTCTAGTGTGACCAGCCCAGGCTTAAACACACATCATAGACATCTATATTTGGCCAGAATCATCCCACCCAATAACATCCTGACCTTTCAGACACAACCTTCTTCAATGAATAATACTTTGGGAGCCTTTTAAGCTTTCTACTTACTCCCAATGCTTATTGGAGAAGGGAGGATGAGGACTATGTGTGTAGATACTTCCCAGTTCTCTTTGGAGATGTTCCCCACAGTGGTTGAAGTTCAGTTCTCATTTCCTCAAAGCAAACCTACCTTTGAACATGAAAGAAGAAAATAATGCTTTTCTTCAGTTAGCCTAGAACTGAAACTAAGAATTCACCAGGATACTAGTTTCCCCTCTCTGCTAAGAAAAAATATTCACCTATGTGAGAAGCTTTTTTAGAAACCTCTAAATAAAGGTAGATACTTATTGAAGTTTCTAGGTCACAAGCCCATGTTGCTACTTCCTTAGTGGCATAAATGAGAAGGGCATGTATGTAAAAGAACAGAACCCACATATAATGGCTGTGTCAGTCATATCCTTACATTTAGGTATGACTTCCAGGAGGAAGCACTGTTCTGAAATTCCATGGCTCCTGGTATGCAATTTCTGGCACCTGGCTCTACCAAGAGATGGAATCATCACTACACATGATAAAGCTATAGATATCTACACATTTCTGTATGTGAGCTCAAAATCACGCAAATCATTTATGGGACCACTTTATAGAAATGCTTTTATTTCTGAGAAGGCTGAACAAAATCATGAATAAATATCCATATCCAAATCTGCCAGCTGGAGGCTTCTGAGCAATATTGGTTTATTCTATCAAATTAAATAGTCAGTGCATGAAAGTTTCTAGTTGTAGGATTGACACCCATTTCTGTGCCACATCTGCTCCTCATTTTTTCACCCACCCGTTTCCTCATGTCTTCAGCTGTTGGCCTGCTATTATATTCTGTACAGGATCTAGTGCTTTGGAGTTTTAGAAATCCTGTCTAGATTTCTAGACAAGCAGTAATGTAAATAACGAAAGAAGTTAACTTCCACTGAAGTGGAAACTATCCAAACTAAAATGTGATCAGACTAGAAGATTTCAACTGAGTATCTGCAGTTCAGTCTTCTGGACATTTCTGCTCTTATAAAACTACATCACAGTATACTGCGCTGGAGATAAGGGAGGCCAGGTTCAGTGCCATGGTAAAGAAAAATACTGAAAATAAATATGACCTGTGTCCACTTCAGGTCTGCATTTCACTCTTTTTTGTGATTTCACCTTTACCAAGGTTGTGGCATCCAAGTCAAAGAGCTTGTTTTCTTGTAAGAGTTGTTTCCACTTTTATCATTCCAGGCATTTATTTGTCTCATGAGCTCTGTATACAGACTTTGCTCTCTGTATGAGAACATTAGCAATGCATTGTCATTTTGACAAAGGAAAAGAAAAATGCCTGGCCTATGCAAGTAACAAAAACTACAACTGCAAAGGCTGATGAAGATTAGCTAATAGACCTTTCTATGTGTTTCTTCAATGAGAATTTGGATGCCCATATCACTCTTACTTGAAGACATTGTGGGGTGAAGTCCCTCCTTTATGAAGAATTTTAAAGAAAATGCAATCAACCCTGATAGGCATTTCTTTTCTGTGATGAAAAGGAAGACTGTGGCACCTAAATTCTCTGAATTGCATGAGTTATTCTGGAATAAATCACCCACAACTCCAGAACATGTTAGCTCTGTAAACCTGTCAGTCATGATCAGCAAATTGTTAAACATCAGAATACAGAAGAGCATGGCTTTGATACACAAGCCCTTGATATAGGTGCTGCAACTTCAACACCAAAGATGTATGGTTTCTGCAAGCATGTGAGATGAAATTTTATACCAAAAGGCCTCCACTATTATTCCTTGAAGACTTCTCAGCACGGATTATAATATACATATTTCATGGAAAAAATCAGACATAAAAAACAAAATGGCTCTTATTTATGAGTAGGGAAATTCAAAACCTAGAGCTGCAACCTTTACTTAATGCCAAGGCCATGAAAATGCAATGATCTACAGAAATTCACACTTTCGTCTCTGGGGGCATTGTTACAGGCTCATAAAAAGTCAAATTGCTGTTACTTGAGCTTGCAAATAATTTATACCTATCATTTGTCTTATAGCCCTAGCATTTGCCTGCTGTGCTGACCACCTACTCATGGATGTATGTTGTAGCAATCATGTTCTTGACACAGTAACCGGAAGAGAAGAATGCGTTATTTGAGAGTTTTTGAAACATCTAGGACTAATCTACCAAGCAAAAAACTACAGGCTCATACATTGAAAAAAGGTATTTTTTCCGAAGTATTATATCATGAGTTACCAAGTCATTTTTTTCAAAGGTAACAACTGACTGCATAAACCAGCAAGGAACCCCTGCTCTGATTGTCACTTATTTAATTCCTCTTACCAGTTAAATGAGTATACAAATCTTTTTAAGAAAGAATTTGACACCACCAGTACTCCCCAATAAATGCAAGCATAGGAGTAGACACTAGCAAACTTATTATTGCCATTTTTTATATTTTAAAGTTTTAGATATTAGCTTTTCACAGCCTTTTCCATCATAAATATGAGAATATTATTAGTCAACAAGAACAGATATATATTCACAACTTGGTCTTATCTTTATCAACTATATTGCAACGGACACATTTTTCTGATATCTTATACATGGTTTCATACAGTTCATGGGTAGGGAAGTTTTAAATTAAATATTTTATAATATGCAGCAAAATCTAAGCTTTTCAGTGTCTATGATTTCCCTTTTCAGTGCAGGAAAATGACTGCAAAACCACGCTGAAATCTGAATTAGAATTATCTCTGTTAAACAGAGGCTATTTGCAATCAGTCCAACACTTCCAGCACTTTGGCCAAAGGGACAAATGTGTCAACATCTTTCTGCTTTAAATGTATATAATAGAGGTTAGACAGAAAAAAAAAGACAAACTCTTTAGATCATCTAGTTCCTCCTGCCAACCTCTGTATCTATCATCTCGGCTTGGGAAAGTACTGTAGACAGCCTCTGAGTGTTCTCTAAATACATTATTGGCACAATAGGGCCCAAAGTTCTTGGTTTTTTACTGCGTCACAAAAATAAATAAACAAAAAATCCCTCTGAGCTGAAACTAAACCAAAAGAGAACTACAACCAGCTGACCTAAAAAAGATCTCCAGGAGATGTATATCAACTGAGTTCTCCACCCTTTCACTACTCATTTCTCACACAAAAGCTGATCTTAGTGAATTTACAATGATGTCAGTCAGAGAAGTACAGTCCTATTTTTGGCACCAAGAGGAAAGAAGCATTAAACTTTCATATAATAAAATAGCAACATTAGGTTTAGAGAACATATGAATCAAAATATTCTAATATATCCCTAGGTTCAGTTTAATTCAAATCTATGCCATCAGGAAAACAGTAACAAGAACACAGCATTGTTGAATTGCTTCTGTCCCACTCCTTCCCTTTCCTGGCAAATTCAGAAATGAAAATTGTTTCAAATCAAGCACACTAGTATTTCTTCTTTGTTATTCAAATGGAGGCTGGGACTGCTGAAAATAATTTATTTCCACATACATTTCAATCACGCAATATCAAATTTTATGAAAAAAATAGCCAAGCCACAGCATCTTTACATTTTAAAAAACCTCAAATACTTTTATTTGCCATATGGAATATTGATTTTAATGAGTGACTCAGGTTTTTAAGAGATCATAGCCTCATTCCATTGTAGCTCCAGAGAACTGTAGTTGTGGCTCAGCCTCCTCAAAATGCTTGGTCTCACAAGACAAGAGATGTATAGACCTTTGGTGCTGCAGTGAAAACTCACACTGACAAAAATGGGAATGACATAAAGTCATTTTATAGATAAAATAATTATTTTTCCAATATTGGTTTAGTTAATACATGTCTAGATTGTATAAACACTTCTATCTTCAGCTAATTGTATCACAAAACCAATTATTGCAATATTCTTTGCAACACACATGCAGACGTCTGAAAAAAACAAGCTCATCAATTAAAAGTTTCCCCTTTGGTAAACTCTGGAACTGTGTGGACCAGCTCTTGCATTGTGATGAAAGCTCAGCATGAAATCTGAAAATTACTTTGGCCTTTCATCAGCCCATCAATGGGACCAAGTTGCTTCTGGACCATTAAGAGGCAGGTTTCCCACCAAAAGAGCACCTCACAACTCAGCCCTTATTTTTGCTTGCCATTCAGTGAGAAACTCATTCCTGGCTGGCAAAAGCTAAAAAGGCACTAAGGGCCTGAATCCAAAGCCTTGTGAATTTAATAGAAAAATTCCGACTGAATTTAAGAGGCTGAGGAGGATCCATCCCTGAGCAATTTACAATATATCCCTTAACATTTTAAGCTTGGGAGACATGGAATACAAAGGACACACTGTACGTGTATTCAATGTATTTAATATCATTCCAAGGCATATCTTTGATTAAGATGTATGATTTAATTGCATATTATAATATAAAGCATGCACCCATTTATTTTAGTATATGCATGTGCATTCACTGATAATATTTTCCTGAAGTTTCCAGGCAGGCTTTAATAGAAAACAGCGATTAATGTCAATTACTGGACACCTTACATTGATCTCATACCAAAAAAATTACAAAAGAGCAAAATACAAATTTACACCTTCAGTTTAACTTTTGCTTAAGACAACCAGATGTTTGAGCTTCAGTTCACATAGGTTTCTTTCCCACCAAATTATTCTGAATGGCAAGTAGCGAACAAAACTAAAGCAAGTGAGAATGTTTTCTGCTTTCAGATGATATCTGTCTGATTACAAAATGCTGAAGTTACTACCAAAGAGGTTTTCTGTAAACACTTGAACTAATGGTGGCAAATGCTACTTTTTCTAGGCCAAAAAAAAAGGTCTATGCAGAAAGGATGCAATCTTGCTTCCATAAACAACAGTCTGTGACAAGCTTGGTAAGTGTCACTCCCAGAGTATATCTAAAACTGATGCCTAGGTAGGAAATTGCATTTTCAATAGCAATGAAGGTTTGGTGCTAACAGGGTTTCAGATAAAACATAAGACACAGATAATTATATTTTAAGAGTTTAGAAGAATTACTTTTTGGACCATTTAACTAAAAATCATATTTACCATTCCAACTTTGAAACTCTTCTATAAAAATTACAAATCTATTCTGTCAGGTAAATCAAAACCCTTGCCAATGAATTTATGCCATTAAGACCCACACAAGCAAGCACAGTCCATTCTTCTGAAAACAGAAGATGTAAAATGCTCTCTAAGAGGACAAGCAAGGTGAGTCTCATCCTGAGGATTTCCCAGTTTGCACGTGATTTTACTCTCATAACTGAATACTGGGAAAGAGATAAACATAATTGCCTATCTTAAATCAAACAAAATGAAATCAATTAAATAATTCTTTTTTTTACCCACTCAGTAGATACGGTGATATTTATAATGTTGCTTAACATCTTAATATATGGCTAATTTTATTCTATTGATTAATTCCCTTACAGAATGTCTTAGTGTTAGTCCTTTAATGGGAATTTTTGGTGTGGTTGACAGTGCAGTCCCTGGGATCAGCCTCCTCCAATGACTACACCCTGGTCCACATTTTCAGGCTTGTACACCAAGGTCTGATAACCCCATTTTCAGTATCCACTTTACTAAGCCACCTCAAGTTCACACCTTCAGAGGTCCACCTGTCCAAGCTCTGGCTGTTGATAGGGTTTTGGTCAGTACACAGTACATCCAGATAAGAGAAAATCAGTGCCTGAAACTCTAAGAAATGATTGACACAGCAGCATGGAATAGTATGTCCTTCAAGGCCTCTGTGTACAAACATCCTGTACCCAAAGACATGTTTGGCTGGACATTCTGCACCATATATTCCTCATACTTAACCTTTCCATCTCATATCAAGTCATGACCTAATGCATGAATGAGCTCTTCCTGAAGAAGTCTTATTGCAGTATCAGGGATGAAGGGAGACAGCCCTACTGTGCTACCTAGCCCCCAGAAGACCACAGAAGGTGTGAGAGGGGGCACTATTAATATGAAAAGCTGACAGAGAAGAATGGAGACAGTTGCAAAACATTGCAATGGCTTCAGCTTCTCCATAGGTAGACAGGTTCAAAGTGCAGAGCAGCACAATTCTAACACAACCCATAGTGGTTCCAACGTGTTTTCCTTCAGAAGCACATTTCACTAAGCTGAAGGAGAAGATTTGCACTTGCCTTCCATTGGCAGGATCTTCCACTGGAAGAGATGGAAAACCAGCTTTGTCTGATGTTGCACTTTCTTGGCCTACAAATTCAGGATTATCAATTCAAGCATTGCCTCTGTGGTGCACAGAGGCTTGCAAGACAATGAATTTGGTAGATTACTCACCAGAGGGTTGAAAATGTAGATGTACTCAACGTAATGCACACTTTTCTAAGAATAATACTTCAATGGTAATCATGTGCAAACACAAAAAACATGCTCGTTAAGTCCACCACAAAGATCCACATGAGTTGTGAGTCAGTCCTTCATGTCGTTGCTAAATAGCAAAGATCAATAAGTAGTTGTGTAAGGTGATTTGGCCAGGTAGGTGCTGTTGGCAAGTTATGACATTCACCTGTTTGAGAAAAGCCATTGCTTTTTTCCTCTGGGACTTTGCCAATGGAGTTTTCAGCCATACAGCTAGTGTCCTTTTAATCTGACTATAATTGGTTTAAATGACAAAGTTTTGGTAGCAGGGAGGCTACATACAAGCTTTTCTTTTTTTCCTTGTATTACTGGGTTGCAACTCAAGGTAAGGGAGTTTATTCCCACAGACACTCAGAGAACTTTGGTTGTCTTGTAGTTCTGTAGAGGAAATAATTTGCTGTTAAACAGTGTTAGAAAAAAAGGGAAAGGAAGGGAAGGGGAAGGGAAGGGAAGGAGAGGAGAAGAGAGGAGAGGAGNGTATACAATAACCTGGAAGAAATGGTCCAGCTATAGATCATTGTGCAGAATGTGCTGTCAGGGGCCAGTAAATTCATTTTTCCGGGAAGGGAAGGGAAGGGAAGGGAAGGGAAGGGAAGGGAAGGGGAAGGAATTAATCTGTGGGATCTGTCATATATGACTGTGAAACGCTATGCAGGGCAGAGAAAGGACTCTGTTCAGACCCCATCATTTCTCATTGAATTTAACCATCCAGGCTAAGGGTAAGACTTCTGTGACTAGACGTGGCCCAGACTCTCTCTATCTCTCGTAGGGGGAACTGGACATTTCTGGGACACAGTTTTCAGATACCTATCAATGAGAACCGGGGTAAATTATCATCTGCAGGTGCATTTTCCACCAGGCACCAGATTTTAGATAGCTGAAGCAGATAGTTGTTTCCTTTCAGACAAATACATGTTCTCTTTCCACATCAGCCTCATTCACCAACATTCTCCAAGGCAGTATGAAGTGCTATCACCAGCAGCAACCCAATTCACTATCTACACAACAGTTTTTTACTGTGTAGGTAGGTGACCTGTAGCAATATGTGAAGATGTAACTAGAAATTGTAATGCAATACTGCTGCCTGAGACAGAATGAAGCACTCCCAGGCAACAACACTTCCTAATTTTTAAGTGGTTTTAAGGGTATTGGAACAAAGCATTTACGACAATTGCTAAAACTAGAACTGTGAATATAATCCATGTCAAGAACTCCTGCAGATTTGCCCAGTAACCTCAGCCATAAATAGCTGCTTCATAACTTGTGCTGAGGTGCCAAAGCAAGTGGGTGTGACACCATCCTTAAGAATTCTTTGGCTGCAGGCACTAACCCTCATTAATCTCATATGCTACATAGCCTGGTATGACCCATGGACTTTTTAATCTTAGCAACAATCTTCAAACAGCTTTGCATTTGGGTATTAATCTACAAAAAAGAAGGGGTCAGCCCAATGTGAAGCTAAATTCTCTGCAGCGTTTTAGGGATCAGCATGAAGGGATTTTACTTCAACATGTCTAGAGCTGTATTAATTATTACTGAACCTTTTACCACCCACACATCTCCTTGGGACATACAGGTTTAAGGAGAGTTGGTCCCTTTTTGGTAAGTTTAAACTTTGTAGCTACATACCGCCATGGGCATGTTTGCCTGCATAAAGGTCTAATTTTCATTGATTGGTGATGTGACAGGAGGTGTCGGTGCAGCCAAATCTGCTTTTCCAAGGAAAACATTCCTTAAACTTATTATTGTATGTATATTTTTTTCTGAATGCAGTTTTGTAAACTAATTAGAAACAGAAACAGGCATTCATTCTTTTTTGTAGAACAGATCTGGGAGAAGAGGGGGTTATACCAGCCATAGTTTCTACATGTTGATTTACCCTTTGTTTTAAGGGCATCTAAAATTGCTGCAGGATCTCTTCTTATAGATTTCTTATTAGCATCTGTGTCAAATGTGTATACAGTTAATTAACTAAATAAGATTTTTTTTTTCATTATTTACCCCCATTTTTTACCTGTCACAGGTTGAGGTCATCCACAGGGAAGCAGGGCTTTCCCCCTTGCCCACATTGATGGAGACATAGCTCTTCCATGCCACACATGCCATTGTTGTTTGAAACCCAGAGACTATGACAAAATGCACTCTTATGTAAGATACCTTGTTCTCTGTATCACCTTGTCATTGCCAGCTTCATGCTGACAATCACTGATTAACTCAGCCCCAGCACGTGTCTGAAGTGAATCACAATGAGATGTCTGATTTCTCAGCAACATTTCACAGGGACCAGATTTTTGCTTTTAACTACAATTTAGGTAAGTAAATGTGAACATACTGTAATGTCCAAATAATATACTGTACATTAGACTCCCAGCTGCAGCCTTATCATATTATCCTTTATAAACTTGGCTCAAAGTCCAGAGGGACCCTGGACTGTTTAATATTCAGTTAATTTCTGTTTTGATTGGAAAGACGAAAGTAAACCTTTTGGAAATGAATTCATCAATTCAAACTGCATAACAGGCTTTATTGAAATGCAATCTGCAATGTTCTTAAGTCAGCCTCATCACTGAATGTTGGGACTTATCTTAATTATGGTTGGTTGTAATACTGTACTTATATTAATAATGTTCTTATGTTAAAGAGATTTTTTTGACCTTTTGGAGTGGAGAAATCAATGAGAAGTTGATAAAGCCAAGTTCATTGCTGCCTAAAGTAAAGCAAGCCTGATTTGTTTACTTACCTAAGCCTTCATCTGTCAGACCCATTCTGAAATGATTTATAGACCTCTACCCAATGAAATCATTTAAAGTAGATTAGATTCAAGGAACAATCACCTCTAATATGACAAGCTGATGGAGGCTGACAGGTAACCAAGTTGCTCTGGATGGCAAACAAGTTCCTGAAATTCTGATTAAATTAAAATATTAATGGTACCACTGGGAAAATAAGATTGAATCATGTTAGGCGAATTCAGTATTAGAACCAAAATGCAAATAGCGAATCATTCTGTGTGAAGAAAGCCAGCTGAGGTACCAAGGGAAGTTACCTCCAGTAAACGAGAGAGCAGGAAGTGAATTCAAATGAAAAGCATTGTGTCAAGAGCTCACCTTCACCTTTCTGAGGTCTCTAAAACAACAAGGCCTAACAGGCTCTGGGGTTGGTCTGAACACTTTTGAGAGGCTACATATTTATTTGGACTTGCAGTCTAGTACTAAAGAACAACTCCTGCTTTCCTAAGGTTATAAGGTTATTCTTTGAAGCACTGATCCATGGGTTTTTTCCCCTTTTTTCATGTTTGTTTAGTTTCTGTTTTCAATCCTGTACATTAAGTGGCTCTGGCTGCACTATAATTGCCATATAACTAAATGTATTGACACTGCCTGCTTTGGGATCTGTATTAATTTTGACATACAGGGTAATTAAATGTGCTATTCGTCTCACGTGCATTAAAGGAACAATAGATGCCTTATCTGCCAGACATGCTGAAGTGTGCAATTACAACATGTTTAGAGTAGTTGTGTTTTGCTTCACAACACCTTTTATTAAGGTTCTTTTAAATATCTGTAAGTGTTATTTAAAGGTAGCTGTGAAGTAAAAACCGTCCATCACAAGCCACACTGATGGGGTTTTTCTCACCTCACTCTAGACAGAGTAGACATCTTCATCTAATCTAATTGCCTCTCCCCTCACCCCTCACCCCCGCTTTTCGGTCTGCAGAGAGAAAGAACTGCTTATAGATTCCCAGTCACCTGGTCTGGGTTTTATAATTGCATTTGGACACAATAAACTGCAACCTGGACATACACCCCCACCACCATTCAGTATATTCCAGGAGGAAGAGGCTTGGTGGAGGCAGCACCTAGATGAAATGGTGGCTGCACTCACAGTGTCTCTCTAAACAGTAAAGTGTAAATATAGCTTCAGAGCAGCAGAGTTCATCTGCTTTTTTCCAGGAGGTACTATATAATTTAAGGTGGAAATGCTCAACCCAGTGAGATGCACAGCTAGGGGAAGAATGTGATTAACAGGAAAACAAAACAGCAGCTAGGCAGCAGCAGAAAGAAAGGGCCTCCTAGAGACCCTTATCTACAAGGACGGTTAGTTTTTCTGGAGAAAAAAACCCAATATTGTTATGCAATATATGGAAACAGTGGAAAAAAGGACAGGACGCACGTGAAGAACTGACCATGGCGGGGGTAGGAGGGGGGGGAAGTGGGGGGAAAAAAGACCAAGAAGAGAGTTCTACCAGGAGGATGCTCCAGACAATGGATCAGCTCACAAAGGTTTTTGATGAGCTTTGTGACTACAGAAAAACTGAGATGATGAACTGATCTGGGGACTTCTGCAGAAGAGACTGTTGTTGCTTTCTGACCTGAAACTGAGAAGAGGAATGTATTTACATTTCAATGCCACCAACAATGGTTATGTCAACACTCACATTACTATATTAAAAACCTACTCAGTTCTAGCTGGACTGTTGGTACTGCTGCAATGTGATCTTACCAGTGGCAATATTATAGTGAAAATTAGCAGTAATCAAAAGAACCTAAAGCAGATGGAGCCTGGGAGACCACCAGAACCCAATGTAGCTCAGGAGAAAGAAAAGGTCTCCACTGGTTGCTTTAGCACATACAAGTCATGGATTACAGTTTGATGACCGGCATAAGGGACTCTGGAGAATGGTAGCAAAGACCATGCTTGTGGAGTGATTTATACACTCATATATTCTGGCTTGAAAAAATAATTGACCACACCAACTATTAAAGAAGTAAAGAGCATCTTGTTCACTACTAAATAAAAGATGGGATTATTAGAAGAAGGAGGCAGCAAAAAATCAGCCAGTAAACATATGACTTGCAGATTTTCTGCAATTTGTCCCAGTTTGTAGGTAATGCAGCAATAAGGAGGAAGTTTAAGTTTAGCAACAATGGAGTCTTTGTGTTTTACCATGTTGCAAATGAAAAAAAGGTAGAATATAGTAGTGTATAACCTATACTAAAAGCACTGCTCGGAAATATGCTAGCTACTCAGTTTAACTCATGCCATTAGGGAAAAGGATAGTAGAGCTCACAAAATGCACATTTTATGTATCTTCCCCAGTGTCTGAAACAAATTCTCACACATCTGCGAATCATTATTTCCACAGTTCAACTACTTATGTCTATACAATGTGGCCCTAAGATACAGGAAAATCTCCTGTGGCCAAGTGAGCAAAGTACCCTGAGAAAGTACCATTTTTCTACACTCACTGTCCAGCCCATAATGATCTTGTTATGTTGTAAATCGTGATGGGATACTATGTACAAGGTTTAAAAAAATAAGTCCAAGTCTTTATTTCCTAATGATGTTAGAAATTATTTTTCTCTCAGATTTTCAGTATGTTTCATTGAATCATCATTTCATGATACCTTTGAAAATTATTCATTGTCCTTAGGTACCTAAACAGATATCAGGTTTTTTTGAAGTTTTCATTTTTAAAAGGTTTATCCTCTAGGCACTCTTCACATTGTAGTAATGGAAGTGTGTCTATAAGGTATTATTTCTAGTCTTGCTATAACTCTGCCATTCAGGATATTAACTACATAGTCATTAATTTTAGTCCTATCACTGTCTGACACATTGTCATACAGGACAACTCATGTCGGAGTGGGATACGGACCTGGAGTAACGATGGAATCTCAATATGAGTACAGTCGTTCTCCTTTATTTCACGCACTTACAAAGTTTATATAGACAATCAAGCAGAGCATGCGATAGCAACATCTATGCAATTGGTTCACTACACTTGTCCACACGTCTAAAGCAATTCTATGATTGGTACAAGGGTGCTGTTCACACAAAGGGGTCTAACGGAATTTGCTGGACTCGGTTCCGCTTATCTTATCTGCCAAGTCGCTACTCCCTCGTGCTGTTCAAGGATAGTTCACTGCATTCTCTGGGATTTCTGCAACCCCAGGAAAACAGGATTGCTCACATCAACCAGATCATGGCCTTTTTCACTTAGCCACCCTTCCGCAAATTCCCAAAGTCCAGTTTCTCTTAAAAGTTTCAAAACTAATACAGTCTTCTATTTTAACAGTTAGCTTTGATATTACTACACAATTAATCCATCATTACATGAAAAAGAGTAAAGCATCTGTTATGTAAAATCCAGGGCAAACAAAAGTACAAGGAGGAGCTAGAAACTCTGAGCATTTTTCCACTAAAAGCTCAAGCAAGAAGATGAGGCAAAGCTTCAGAGTAAAGAATTAATATATTTCATCCACAAAGGGAAATAAAATTTTGCGACAACCAAAGTTCATAGTTCATTAAAATTTCTGTTCCAAGTTGAAAATTTTTACCCTGAATTTCCTTTAAAATTTGAAAATGTTAAAGAGACATAAATATTTGTATCGCAAGCACCATACCACAAAAGACCCAGTGGTCATGCCTAAATACCTATCTTCTGTTTGTTGTACATTTGGTGGTTGTTTTATATGTAAGATCTTTATGTGTAATCATAGAATAATCAGGGTTGTATGGTATTTTTTTCTGTCAATTATACAGCACAGATTGCTAGTATATGGTTTGCCACATGGTTCCTATCTTTTATACACTGCCCTCATGCATAGACGGAAACCATTGAAAACATGTGAGTAGCTGTTGTTGACACTGGGTAAATATGGAATCCATATATTAAATTTCAGACTCAACTATGCAGGTCTGAATTTCCTGCAGCTTTGATTCTAATGCCCTAGTAATGTTTATGCTATCAATATTAGCTTACATAACATTAGGGCTTTGGAACTGAGGGGTGGGTAAGATTAAACTGCTTTCCATTCTAGCAGCAAATTTTCTAGTTTTCTCCAAAGCTCCAAATACTACAAGACTGCTTCATGGAAATAAAAAGAGGGCCTGCATTCATATCAATATCCTAAATTTCAGCTGCTTTGGTCAATGATTCACTATCCATGGTGCATTCCAAGCAAATAACAGTCAACTGTGATTTCAGATGGCAGATTTTTTTGTCTAATGTTGTGATTTGCCTTGTCACTTGTGCCTGAAATATCTGTGTGTTTCACATAAAATCAAGCACAGTAGCCTCAAGGCTCCTTCTCAATGGACTTTTTTCCTTGAAACCAAATTTGGCTTAAAAAGAAGAGCGTGTGTTGACTGATCAAGCAGTGCTGGTGGGAATCACTGAGAATACTGGAGGTCTTGAAGTGCCTTTTGTGGAAAAGTCTCACTTGAATATGGAGGCTTCACAGTATTTCTTAAGACAGACGGGTTCTGGATCCATCTGGGATCCTCTCTTCTGAGAGCTTGGAAATGGGTAGCATGTCATCCCCTTTCTTCAGATGCTTCACCCTCAGTTTTGTGATCTACCCCAGTGACTGAAGTGACTAAAGTTGACTAAAGTGACTTTAGTTGCAGTTTGTTCCATAAATTCTTTTGAAAATTAAGCCTGAGATTAGAACTAAAAGCTGGCATCAAGTGTTTCCTGGGTGGTGGGAAGACTTGAGCACAGGCTGACCAGAACAGGATGCATGAAGAAATGAGACAAGCTGCATCAGCCATAGCCTTTTGCTTCATTTTTATGTTCAGTTCAGTGAGACAACTGTGGTTGTACAGGCAAGAGATGGCAAATGTACACACACTGTAGCCAAATACTTGTCTGAAAGGAAAAGTCAAAGTCTCCTGTGAGGGGAGATGGGGAGACATGTTCCTGGAAATCGAAACTCCTCGGTTGTTCAAACCTAACAAGAAATCAGCAGGACTTCGAGATTTTGGGTGGTAATGACAAGTTCATGGGAGCTGGAGGCAGCGTCTTAAGCATTTTATGAGGTGCCTCAGCATAGCCTGGCCATGTTCTGGCTGACAGCTACTCTTCATCGCCCCATGCTGACCTCAAAGGCATAATGGCTGGGTAACAGTGGGGCTGTTGTATCAGCTAAGATACAAAGCTGAGTGTCACTGGGACAATAGCAGCAGCCAAGCACTTTGCCATCCTGTGCAGAAGTCCCACTAGACTGCTGAAGAGACTGACATTTGTCTCTCCTGTGACATGACCCAAATATCTGCACTGTACTGGCATGTTACACGCCAGCTCCCAGCATCCTGGAGTGAAGGCTTCCATGCAGTAGCACTGCTGGGATGAAGCAGCCCCTGTACTGTACCACAGGTGCTTACCCTTGAATGGCCTTCTGTGTGCACTTCCCTTGACCCATGTGGTGACATGAGTATCTTAAAACAGCAATAAATAGACATCCTAAGATTTCACTCTTGTATTAACTTATTTACTCCTTCATGTTGTATTTTTTTGATTCAGTGACTCAGGACAAGATGAAAGCTTGAAAGTCAAGGGGAGTTCAGGGAGCAAGAAAGAGGATCAGCCTCCAGGCAGGACCAGTGAAGTGGGTATCAGGCTCTCAAAGAGGTGTGTTGGGAATAACTCCCCTATCCAGCTCTGGACTGCAGGCAGAATCTAACACACGTCTTTGGGCAGGATCGAACTTGCCATCTTTTCCATGCAGGAAAATCAAATAGCAAGGTTCCCTAATGCAAGAAAAGCGCAGGTGCCGGGTTTCAGAAGGCAATCATGCAGCTTTTCACAGTGTTTTTCACCACTCACAGATCAAGAGTGGTCAGGTCTTATGCACCTATGCCCTATCATTCCATATTAGAAGCCATGGAGTATTACTTTTGTGTCTTCAGTGCTTTGGATCACAGGACTGTGGTAGTCTGATGACTACAAAACCTTTAATTTTTCTCTCTCAAAGATCAGCATCTGAAATCTCAAGTTTCTGTTATACACTGTGAGCTATTTAGAAAACAATTTTTAAAATTAAACCAAATTTTAAGTATCATCACTCCCCTTTTTGGAAATTCAGAAGGATAGGCTCAGAGCTACAGCTGTTGGTATTCACAATAAGTATGCAACGAGATATTTACTAAAGATGGAGAATAAATCAGTTAAATGATCTGATCTAACTCACACTTTTCAATATTAATTCAGATGAAAATTATATTTTTCTAATCTTATTCTCACAATTTGTAACCCAATTATAGCATTAGGTATGCAAGACACCACATTCACACTTCCTGGAAAAGATGTAAAAGGTAGAAAAACATGAGCTAACCTGCCACTGTACCTTAAAGACCACAGGCCAATCAACAGAGCTATCTGCAAATTTAGAAACATTCAGTGTAAAATATCACAAGACTTTCCCAATGGTCTGAAAATTGCTTCATGCAGAATCTATGGTTAAATTCAGTTTGGTTTGATTATTAAGGCGTTTCAACTTCCAAATTCTTACATAGTTCAAAATTTCAAAAACTGAAATAAGGTACCTCCTTCAGAAAACCTGCTTCTCTTCCATTTAGATTTTACAAACAAATGTAGTCTTAGCAGCTCTGAACAATGTGTTCTTCTGCTTTTCTATGTCAGGATTAATGGAGGTCCCTTGGAGACTAAACAGATTATTTTATTAGAAAGTTTGTCAGTGCCTGCTGCACATGACTGTCCTAAAAAATCATGTGCTTAAGACAGACGTTTGAATAGACTTCTGTAAATTCTACAAAATGTGGTTACACCCCAGGTTCTCAACTTTCTGTTCTTTCCTATGCTGGATGCACCTTGGCCCCAAGACTTAATCTTTTGGGTGGTAATGATTCATGCTGATTCTTTTACATCAAAACCTCTACTACAGTATTTGATAGTTTGCAAATAATTTTCAAATATTTTGTTTAAATCGACAATTTTATTACGAGCATAATTTTTATATAAACATTTTTTAAAGTGCATAATTCAGAGTACTTAACTGGAACAACTAAGATTAAGCTTCTGAATACAGAAAGCCACAGTCAGATATTTTGGTGAGACTCTCTCTGCTAAAATAAAATTAAATTCCTTTTTAGCAGTTATTAATGAAATTGTAGGCTTAGCCATATTTATCCATAAAGCCAGCTATGGTCTGGTTGCCATGTTAATACAGGTCTGTCTGGCAGAAACAATTCCTTAGACAATCTGAGTGTGACCTTTAATTTGCAAACATCATTCTCCTTTATTCCCAGTCTTCAGCTTGCAGCAATATCTAGAATGAGTGATACTTATCTAACTAAATTCACTTAATTATTGGGGTTTCATATTTAACCTTAATTTTGTTATGATACAATTGCTAAGGAATATCACCATAGTAGTTAAATGTGCTTTGAATCAGATGCTGCTATCTATAATGATCCTACCCTTGACAGATTACAAAAATATTTATTTATGGAATTTTTGATTGGTCTTCATAGAGATCCTCATGTTCACTAATCTATTCCTTAAGATAAATAAACCTTTATATGTTTTTTCCTCTCTCTGTGGATCTGGGATACTTTCAGTCATGCAAGTAAATCTTGATGATTTCTTTTAAACATTTATTGTCTGTTTATGTAGCATTTGCTTCTAACTCTGCCATGAGGGGAACAATTGTTGCTGTCTTCCAGCTGGTATGATCTGTTCCTTAAGCAAGTTGGTTCCTGACAGTATCGACACTGATTTTAAATGCATGACATGTCATTATTTGCTCGTTACTACTGTTTCTACTGATGGGTGTTTTCCAGACATATACCCAAGAAAGTAAGAGAACTGGTCAGATCGACGTGCTTAGCCAGATACTGCAGTTCTGTAAGCAAAACATGGGGCTTTTCTCAGAACCCGTGCTCCACTGCTCCCAGCTGTGGATATACAACATACTCTGTGAGTTCTAAAACTACCTCTTAGGTTAGTTCCTTCTCTGTTGCCCTTAATCGTACATCAGTGTGGACACAGTGGCATGGCAAGTCTGCAGCACCCACCAAAGGGACTCTTGGCTAGGCAAGGAGCAGAGTACTTTGGGGCTCACCGGGCCTGGGATGGATGACAGCACCAGGGAATCAGGCATCCTTCCCCTGGAGGGGCTGACAGGTCTCTCCCCATGGAAAAGCAGATCGACATCATTGGTTGAATACAGCTGGCTGAGGTCACGGACATGGCTCCAGCTTCTATGGTCAGTTGGTCTGCTGAGGGTGGTGGCAATAAGAGCGCTCTTTGCAGGTGTCTTTCAGCCCAGTGTCAGTACCTGACACCTAGCCTGTGCCTACACTAGCACTGTCCCTCAGTGTCACTGTCCTCCTAAAGTAAAGGAGGTGTAATTTCACAGAATAGTTGAGGTTGGAAGGGATCTTCCTCAAAGTCCATGGAGAGAGACCAGCTCCCATAGGCAGATCCTGTCCCACAGCTGGTTTGATTAAGCCAAGTGGGTAATTAAAACAAGCTGTGTTGCATTGCCCTACCAAGAATCCTAACCACCACCCACCAGAGGTCCATCAGTGCTAGAATAACCACTGCATCTCATGCCTCACATGCTGTAGGTGGTAGGAGTGCATTTTCTGCTATTTAAACTATTATATCTTGATTAGCATGATCTTGCCATGCTTTAGCAACTTGGCCCAGGGACTATGTATCACCCTTTAAATACACTGTCAAATAAATACTGTTGTAGTAGGGTTAGAAGTATATAGTCCATTTCTCTGCTCCTGAATAGGATCAACAATATGTAAAAAGCACTTAATAGGTACTTTGCTAGCCTGTTTTCAAAAATGTCCAGTGATGGAAGTTGCCTTAGACAGTGCTCTGGTGTACCAATAACTTTGGCCAGCTTTTTCTCCATCTGCTCAGTGATTGCTCTGGGAGTCTTAGGGCAGAGATTGTGCTTTCACACTGCCTTTGTATCCATAAGTAAATGGACACCAGATTCTTTCTTCTAAGTATATGAGAGCAGGCATTGCTTTGACCCTCCCTCATCATTGATTTTGCTCGGTATGGAATAGACTTCTGCAAGTGGTACCACTTCATTCAGCAGCTGTGGGATTCTCATGTAGGTAACCAATCGGGCAGTCACACTCCCTGGCACCAGGCATAGAAACTCTCTGCTCTCCTTACTTCTGACTCACAGGTTTTGGACTTGGTTTTTTTCTTTTTAAATTGTATTTTGCATAAATATATATATATAAAAAATATACATAGATATCATATATATAATATATATCATATATATGATATACATAAATATCATATATATCATATATATATATATATAATTTCAGAGCGATATAGATAACAAAGCTGGGTACATCCCAGTTATCTCCAAATTCCCATCCATAGACATTTTTGCACTTGCCCAGTGATTATTGCAAGGGCAAAGTGGAATAGTCTCTAGGCTTCATTGCAATATAAACATCAAATTCTATTATCAGCAGTCACAGCATTGTTTTACAATCTAAAATGTAGACTATAGCTGCAATAGCAACTGCAGAAGTATAGAATATATAAGCAATAAATATAACTGTAACTGAGAAAACAGCTACTATATCCATCTCTACGGAATTCAAATCAGTCTCATATCAACTTTGTCCATTGTTTTCTATGACCCTGTACCTGATCTTCTGGTAATGGCTCCATTCATCATGATGAGTCCAAATGTCCCAGAAATATCTTTTTGTCCAGATGGAGAACATTTGTTAAGTAGTAGGTATATGAAATACATATATTTGTATATTTATGTGTATGCTGAAAGGTAAAATATTCATAACCCACTGAAGAATGCTTAGGCCTCTTTAAATAAGGTAGCTTTAATGAAAATAACTGTGATATGAACTTTGCTTCCAGCTTCCTTTGGTAGATTAAAGGAAGAGCATAGAAATAAAGATATTAACATGTTATTAATGTTTATTGTTGAAATATGTATATATGAGATGTGCTCCTTCATACATTATGTAATGTCTAAATTATAGAAATGTGGGGGAGTTTAATAAGTCGTCCACATGGTTTCATCTTTTAATGTAATTTTGCTACATTCTAAATGAAGCAGGGAAAAGTCACTACTTTTAGCAATTTTAAAAATTGTTTTACATGTGAAAGAAGCTGAAGAGTAACACAGTGAAAATATGGTAGGTAGCATTGCATTAAGATCATTGATCATTTTTTTCTTAATAAAAGCAGGGTGCATGGAGAACTGAAGCAAAACCATGATGAAAAATGATACCACTGACCAACAGAGGAGAAGGAAAGAAGGTTGATTATCAGTAAATCTGCAATTGAAATATTCTGTGTAGATGGTAAATTATTTTCTGTCAATATCCATTCCTTTTTTTGTTGGGTTTTTTTTTCCTTCTAGTGATTCCAAGTACTGCATTTATTGAGCCACGGTGGTGAGTGCTGGATTGATGACAGAGGTTTAGTCCAGCTCTGGGCAAGAGTTGAAGGAGGTATCTGGAACCTTTCAGGATAGCACTGAAGAAACAAAAAGCTGTTTTGAAGCTCATGTTGCATGGGTGATGATTACAATAAAAATTTTCCTTGATGGCAACTTCAGAGTTTGGAGCACTCTGTAACAACTCTTGGGGAATTTTAGGCATGTCAACTAGTCTTATTGTTGAATTATTATTTTAGCAGATGTCTTCAAGTAGCAGCAGACCTGGCAAAGCACATGCTTCTCACAGTACTGGGAGGAATGGGAAAGGGAGGTTTAATAACTTTAGGATACATTAATATATTTGTCCATTCTTTCTTATTAATTTGGTTTATGGCTACGAACATTTCGTAACTCCACAGAAGAGCTGTTGCAAAACAGATTGACTCTGTTGTGACATGGGATCTGGTTCAGAGAATTTTCACATCAACTGATGTGGGAGCTCAAATCGGAGGGTGTTTGGCCATCAGTTTCAATGACACCACAAAGAGGTTTTTATACCTTCCCTGACTGCCTCCATCCTTGGCTTGAGAAGGGTACCCACAGAAAATCAAAACAGGCTTCAAGGTGTCTCATCTCCATGTTATAAATACTCTTGCTAATCTGAAACCCACACCATTTTAGAGAAAACCACGTATTTTAGTATCAAAAGCACTTGGGGAAAAACTCAGTCTTTGGATTTACATTGTACTTCTCTTATTGATTTCAAATGAAAATAAGGCCTATGAAAAGAGTATAGAATATTCATAATGCACTGCACGCTAAAAAAATTTATTTGGCTTAAGACATAATTTAGAATTTATCGCTTTTACAATCTGTCACAATTACAGAAAGGTGGTTTGTCCTACATGTTCCAAATTTGTAAAAATCACCAGGCTACTGTGAGAATCAGGATTTTTGTAGTTTGCTTCCACCTCTTGACTGAGTCTGTGTCCCTAAACCACCTGATCTCATGATGTATCAAGTGATAAACCCAAGGCAGAGTAGCTGTTACAGTGGCAAACAAGCAGGGAGTGCTGGTTGTCTAAACACAAATCATCCTGAAAAAAATGGAAAAGCAATGCTGCCTACAAAAAAAATATTCTGCTTTTAGTGAAATCACTCACAGCTTTTATATGAGATTTCCTCCTCCTTTCTCTTTTCCTTGAATATAAACACCTAGAGGAATTATGGCCCCTTCTGCTGACGTGGTTCTGTGAAAGTTTGATATCTTAGATCAAAGAAAACTGGAGGTGGAGAATTAGCTAATATTTTAAAAATAAATGTCAGTAGAACTTTTTAATCATTGTAAGAAGTTGTTTCACTAAGAGTTTCATAAAAAGTCTTAGATTAGTGCTCTTTTCTTTTCTGTGTCACAGTCCCCCCCATCCCTAATTATCATGAGGCTCCAACTTCCTTGTCATTAAGTTTCTGCTAAGGTAATTGGACAATTAGAGGGGGTAGGTTGGGAACATTATGAAATGCTTCAGCCATCCTCTTTCTCTACAGTGACAAAAGAAATTTTGTTCCATTATAAAACTACCTACAGGTTCATCTTGAAGGCAAGGGGCGGGGTGTGGTGTGATGGTATATGCAGTTATGACAAAATAATCTCTGTGAAGTCACAAATGGCACATGAATACATAGAAGGATCTAAAAACACGCATCAGATGCCACCAGAAAAAATTTTACAGGATGGTGAACAGGATACTAAGGGATGAAACCACAGGAAGTGGTTTCAGTGACTGTTCAGGGGCAGAGAAGGCTGTGGAGAGTAGGGCTGAGGGTGCTGCACAACCCTTGGCTGTCCCTGAGAATGGACAGGCAGAATATTGTGTTTCATCTGGTTAAAATCACCACTTCACAAGCAGTGAAGAAGTTAACAATTGTGCCTCTGCTTTGTGTGTTTCTTCAGATCGTGGGTACCATCTCTGAGGGAAGGCCAGCCTTGGGGAGTGTCATACCAGTTAAAAAAAACACTTCTTCAGCATCTTAGGACAGGGACCATGGCTCTGAAACTCAGTATGTGGGAAAGCAAATAAGCAGGAGTAATGAAGGTTCCCTTTCAATCCAACCCAGAGCAAGTAGACCTTAATGCAAAGAAGAGTTTCTCAATGTGGAAGAAGAGCAGAGAAATTTTAATTATCTTCACTGAGGCACAAGAGTTTACAAGGCCTACAAAAGAAGAATGGAAAGAGAGAGAAGTTGCCAGAATAACTGCAAAGAGGGATTGCTTAAAGATGCAACTGAAAAAAAATACCTGTACAATAATTAATTAACTTCAAAACGTCCCTCTGAGGTAGGTAAGTATTATTAAACAAGAATATACAGAATTAATTAAGGTTTGCAGGGAAAAGAAAGGGCAGCAAAAAAAATAAAAAAAAGCTGAACAAATTAATGCTAGCCAAAGGGGTAAGGAGAATAAGACTCCTACAGACAGAATCAAGGAAGAAACATATCGTAGGAAGAAAACATACCCATTAATAATGGAGCCATTATTGGAACTGATTGCCAATGCTTCCTTCATTATTGGAGCTGATTGCCAATGCCTCCCTAAGGGAGGGCAAAGATGCCAGACTCTTTGCAGGGAGGAGGAGGAGGGAAGGGCATTACATCCTCTCTTAGCTTATCATTTCCTTTATGCTGACATTCTGTCAGGCAATCACCTAATTTTCAAGCTTCCTTCAGGATGCCTTTTAAGAAAGGCTGTAGACATGCAGGATCAGGACACCTGCGATATACCTTTGGGACTCTGTCCTTTAGCATCAAGACCCTCCTGTAGCATAGCTATTAAGTACTTTTGTAGAGGTTTCATGGGAGCTGCCAATCTAGTACTATCACTATTACTGCCAAAAGATAAGAGAATCACCAGACCCACACCTCTTTAATTTCCAAAAGTAAGTTATTTCACCAGGGCATGGAAAGCCAAGCACCCTTGTTAAAAATGAAAATAACATAAAACCAAAAAGTCTATGTGCAATTTTCTTGGTAAAAGAAGGTGAGACAGACCTAGTACATCAGCCACCACCAATATTCTGAAAAAAGACTCTTAGTATGATGCAGCTAAATGATGGATGTTTTTTATCTGAACTTTATTAACACCTTCAATACAGTATCCTCCTGGAGAAACTGGCTGCCCATGGCTTCGATGGGAGTATTCTCCACTGTGTTAAAAACTGGCTGAAGGGCCAAGCCCAGAGCATGGTGCTGAATGGAGATAAATCCAGTTGGTGGCTGGTCACAAGTGACATGAGTGACATGGTTTAGTGATGGGGGTTTTATGGGTTTTTGTGGGCTTCTTTTGTTTGTTGTTTTGGGTTTGTTTTGTTGTTGGCATGGGGTTTTTTTTTTTGAGGGGAGGGGTGTTTTTTGGTTTTATTTTTTTATCAGAGTTAAGTTGATGTTTGGACTAGATGATCTTAAATGTCCCTTCCAACCTAGACAATATTATGATTCTATGATTTAAAGAGGTGCCTTCTTTCTAGCTGGGTTGGAGATATTTTTCTTCATAGCAGTCCGTATAGTGCTGTATTTTGGATTTGTGACTAAATCAGTATTGATAACATTCCATTATGGAGCAGTGCTTGCATAGTATCAGAGTTTTCTCTTATTCCCATGCTCCCTGCTCCAGAAGCAGGCTGGGGGTGGGCAACATGTTGGAAGGGAACACAGCCAGGACAGCTGACTCAAAGTGACCAAGGGGATATTCCATACCATGTGACATCATGCTCAACAATAAAGGCCCAGGGAAATGAGGAGGAAGTGAGGATATTTGTGGTTATGGTGTTTGACTTCCCAAGTAACTGTTACCCATGTGGAGGCCCTGCTTTCAAGAAGCGGCTAGATATCTGCCTGCTGATGGGAAGGAATGAATAGATTCCTTATTTTGCTCTGCTGTACATGCAGCTTTGCTTTACTTATTAAACTACATCTCTCTCAACCAATGAGTTTTCTCACTTTGCTTTTCCATTTCTCTCCCCCATCCTACCATGGGGCAGGGGGGGCAGGGGAGAGTGAGCAGGTGAGTGCGTGTTTAGTTGCTGGCCAGGGTCAACCAACTGCAATGGATTTGAAGAACCTAAGAAAGCATGATCACAGATTTAAATCAAGACGAGTTATCTAGGCAGTGATTTCAATAGCTCAGTCATTTAATTTGTCTTTTGTAGGTAGCTGCATGATGTATGCAGGTATATATAGTGGACAAATGAAAACCATACTTGCAAATCAGAAAGTGTAGTCATTGATAAGGTATGCATAAAATTTATTATCTGACATAAATATTTATATTTTTTATATCTTTGGAATTGATCTATTGCTATAAGAAATGCAAAATCTTTGATATGGTGCTCTCTTCTTCCAGAATATCTTTCATGCCCAAATAAAGATCTGTTGGGCAGAGTTGGCTGTGCAGACTTGCCCATGGGAAAAACTCATGCTACTTAGATATTTGAAAACCCTTAGTTAGGAAACAAATAAAATAAAATTTTCTTTTTTCGTTTTCTTCACAGGAAATTTCCAAATGCAAAAATCTTCATCAAAGCACAAACTTGTGTATTCATTAGTAGAAAAAAAGCCAGAGAATTTTATCATGATGTCCTACCACCTTAAACATTGCTTCAGATGATGTTGCTAACATTGAAGCTTCTTTCCACTGATGGGTTTCAAATGGATCCGTTATTGATAAATATGTTTCTCTACAAGAAGGATAATCACTGCCCTGCAGAGAAGATAGACATAGGCACACCTAATCACAGCAAGATTAACCAATGAACTGTCTGGGGAACCGTAGGTACCTGTGCAAGAATCAAATCACCAAAACCAGAGTTTCAAATCTGTAGTCCACTGAAGAGCTCTTTTTTCCTGGTTTTGTTGCTGCAAGTTAACAGTGATGGAGATGTAACCCTGGAAGGGAAGGGCAGTATGTACCAGGGTTATTTATCACCTCCCTCCTCTCAAGTCAGAGCTGGAACAGCCTCTGCATTGCCTGCTCCTAGCCTCAGTTTTCTTTTGGGAAACAGAGCTCTGAAAGGGTTTATCTAACCACTGAGAATTCATAATGGGCATGGAAGAAGAGACCTTATCATTGCCCACACCCCCTGCTGAGCCACCATGCCCAAGACAGCTGTTCCAGTTTAGCACAAAATGGTAGGAGCTGGAGCTTAAGTCTCTCCTGTATGCACATATTACATTGTGCATTCATCAAATGTGCGATGAGGGGGGCTGTAGGCATGGGTCTGAACCTATCTATACACGAGCTCTAAGGAAGCTGAGTGTCCTGCTGCTTAGAAATAATAATAAGAATGCTGAAGAGCTAGGCTTTTATCCAGGAGTGTATTTGGATTACAGATTAGGTTAGCCAGGGATTTCAAAAAAATGCTCTGGAGATGCAGAATGTGTCATGGCGATTAAGTAATATGGAAAACGCTTATTAGAGGTCAACCACATAATCTGAAGTCTGTCACAAGAACAATGAAGATGCTTCCCAATTTCACACAGTTTTTGAAAGAGGTTTATCATTGTTATTATTGTTTCAGTGATATCTGTATTCCTTCTGCATCTGCTGCGGGATGTATAGCAGAGTCCTACATGAGATGACACGTTATGCATGGTATCACATCTGGTTACAGAAGGGACAAAATATCTCTGTTTTTCAAGAGTTTCAATTTAATTTTTGTTGATTCAGATCTGACTTTATTCGATGTGGCCTTTACTGCAAACTTTGGTTAATCCATCTGTTACATTTTTTAACGTGTTTGCCAGCTGTTAGTAAAAAAATAACAAAAAGTACTGTTAGCTCACCCCTCAAACAAAGAGAATTCATGATTGCAAGGTTTCATTAAATGAGCTCTAACATAAGTATATAACTTATCTGTATATAAGGTTTCTCTGGCTTCAAGAGGAACTGGATCCAGCTTCATAACAGAATTTTATGCTTTTGAAAGGGGAATTGACAAAACGTGCTTCTAGAGGTTTTCTTACCTTTTATTCATATTTCCATCTTTATATTTAAATTGTTATGATTTAAACATGACTTCTTAAAACAAGAAAAGGCTAAGCTAACTATGCATATGGGGCCCAAGCCCTGAGCTCACAATGAACACAAACAGCTGTATGTCCTCTGGACTCTGCTCTCATTTTCTGCTGCCCACACACAAACTAGATCCAGTCCTAGTTGCTTAAGTTTTGGGTTGCTAATGTTAGGTGAAACAAACTTTGGGTGGGCTTTGTGCAGTGCTTCTTTTGGGATCGCTCAGTCATTCTGCAAGGAAAAATACCTTGTCCAAGCAGAAGACTGAACAAACCAAGAAGGAAAGAGGCAGCATGAACTGGAGCTGCCCAAATGGATCAGGGGAAGGAATCATCTTGCCTTGGGAAGAGGCAATACTGTATGTTGAATGTAAAGCAACACAGAGAATGATTTGGTGATTTGAGACACAGTTTTGGGTGCCGTGTTCCTCACTGATTACAGAAGTGAAGGGAGCCACATTCCTTGGGAGAAAGATTAAGCATCTCAGAGCAGCGCTGTTTCAAAGACATTTACAGTCCTATCAGATGTCAGTGCTCTATCTGAATGTCTAATAGGAGTCCTAGACACGCTTCATCCTCCAGAGAATTAAAACCAGGACAAACGCCAAAAGCAAAACTCAACAGGCACAAACACTTCTCTGACTGGGACCAAACATACAAAGCATAAACATACAAACATTTCATAATTTTTCTCAGTGCAACTTTTTTTTTTCTTCTGTTTTTTTTTTTTTTAAATTGTCCAAAAGCTGAAAGATTCTTATATACTTGTTTGCAACTCAGAGCTGTTTGACACACTGATGCAATAAAAATTGCAGGGCTTGTTTCGTTTGTTTTTTTGGGGGTTTTTTTTGGAGTTGTTTGGTTTTTTTTGCTTTTATTTTTGCAAATACTTTGCCGGGGTTGTGGGTGTGAGGTTTAGTTGGTGGGTGGCTTTTTTGGTTTTGTTTGTTTGGTTTTGGGTGGGTTTTTTTTTTTTTGTTGTGTTTTTGGGTTTTTTGGTTTTTTTTGTTTGTTTGTTTGTTTGTTTTGTTTTTTTTTTTTTTTTTCATGTGGTTGGACTCGATGATCTCAAAGGTCCCTTCCAACCACTAAGATTCTGTGATTCTGTGATTTAGGGAATTCATTATTCTCAAATCATGTTTTGATGTTTGTAATCATTCACCTACATACACACTCAGATGCCACAATGATAATTAGAAAGATATTGTTGTTTCTTTTCCCCAAATGGATGACCTAACATGAATAGACAGAAGCAGTGCCTCAGTAAAATACTGGGACTCATCATTCTCTGAGGGAACATGTGGAAAAATACAAAAAGATGAAGATACCCTGAGTAAAGTAGAACAGCAGATTTGTTGGGTTTTCATATTTGAATGCATTCTCAAATGAAGAAAAAAATTCAGAAAGCTGAAAATTATTTTCATTTCAAGAAAGATGTAAGAGCCTTATATGTCATTTTCAGCTACACAGGGTGTATTTCCATTCACAGTCTAATTATAATCATGGAAAGTATCGATCAGAGTTTGGCTGCATAAATATAGACTTTCGAAAGGATCCAGGCATCTCTAACACTTGATTTGATTGCCTGAAATATGTCTAGAGAACAAAAATATATGTCACACATCCTTTAATTTTACTTCAAAATCATGATTACCTTTACAGGTCAGAAAACTTTGTGAAGAAAAAACTTGAATAATTATATCAGAATACTTGTTTTGGAGTTATTATAACTTGTAATGGCAAATCTTTACAAATGAGGCTACATCTTTGCAGAATCCAGAAAAGCAATTTTTTCCTTTTCGTATGATACATATGATGAAAAGGACATAGTGATACGCATAGTGATGTATGCTTATGGTGCTTTTGTCTTTTTGATGTGAGAGAGGGAAGAAGGTGATTGTTTGTTGTAATTAATTAAATGTTTTTGTTAATTAAAGAAAATGTGGATGTTTCTGTATTCTGTTACCCAAAAATACATTGAGACTCCAGAAAAGATCCAAAGAAGACAGCACTCTTATCCACAAAATACCTACTTACATTTTTACAGAGCCTGAAAAGCTGCTTTTAACATTTGCATTTTATGTTTTCTATTTCATTTTAGAAAATGAATGTATGCATTGATTATTGTTTATGCTGTTCTTCTACAGCATTAGATAGGAGCCTTCAGCTGCAAGTTGTAAATACCCTTCATATGATGTATTGTAAAGCAGGGAGTCACATACTCAAGACCTAGACAGCCAACAGGACTTTATTCTCAAAGAATAAGAGTCCTTGTACAAGAAACCTGTGTGGTGTAATTATGATCTTTATTTCAGGAAAGGAACTCTGTAAGATATTCCTGGTTTACTGAAGTCTAACTTTGAAAGAATGAAAGGATGCTCTGTTTAGAAGTAAGGAGGTAAGCCTGGATATATTATCAGAGCCATAAACTGTGTCTTAAAAGACAGCTTTCTTCCTTTCATTCCTCATAAACCCTCATTTTTAGCATTTATAAAATTATTACTGAAAACACTTTTTGTATTCATAGACCAAAGATTTCAAGGAAAAAAATAAAGACTGGACAATATTCTACAGAAGAGGTTGATTGCTTTTGTCTAGCTGACGTTCCCATGAAAGAATGCAAATTGTGGCTGTATCTTAAAAAATTGAAATTAGCAGCTTCTCTTTGAAACTCTTAGTTGAAAATCTTGTATAATCTTTGTACAAATCTTCACATATTTGCCTAATACCTTTATAATTTCAGTAATGATGTGTCTTAGGTACAATACAACAAAGTCCTGTGTGGTGCTGCAGATGGTTCTTAACACAAGTCTTTTGAGGAAAAAAGCTTCATAATAATTGTAAAAATATTCATAATAGCCCAGAAATATTTATGCAACCACTTTTAAGCTTATCAAGTTTGGAAATATAAAACCACTTTTAGAAAGACTGTTAAAAAAAATCTTCAATGACTCTTCAGTTCCTACAGTGATTCTTTGAGCTTAATTAAGCTGAAAATAATATTTTGAAATCTAGCTGACTCATATAGAACAAATCTGTTTAGATATTTAAACCAGAATTCCATTATTTTTTTACACTCTGAAACTAAATTATGTAGCAGGAAAGAGTCTGGTTAAAACAGCTAATAGAAAGAGGTAAAACTAACTTTAAAAATATTTCTGAGGTTTTCCATCTACATGAAAAAGGCAGTTGGAGTACACTGTGTACATGTTAGCCGTTCTGCATATTCAGAATATTTGAGAGAAACCCAGGAAAGTGGTGAGCCAGGGAAAGTGTAAGAGAGAAAGTATCCCTATCAAATCCAGACAAGCCTGAGGGAAGTATGTATTCCTTTTTCTATGAAATCATAAAGAGTGACTGTAGGAAATGCTTGTAATCATGTAAGCAATGCTTTCTGAACCTCTGCTCAACATTGTGGATTCAACAACTCCCCATCTATTTATTTTTGAGGCAAGCAACCACTGGGCAACTTAGAAGAAAAAAATCGTACAAGAGAAGAATTAATTGGCCATTTATGCGATGGTCCTGCAGCATGATGATGGCACTGAAAAGCTTTCACCGTGAGGAAAATGAAGTTGTGAATTTTCATAAGAAATTTAATGTATTTCTTTTTCTTTGACATCTTTTAATGGACCACAGTGATTCTGAAACTTAAAATTCTTACAGTGTTTGCTTATATAATGTGGTCATTAGGACACAGTACAGACTAAAGGTTGGTAACAGGGACATGGTGGCATCTCATTTGGATTTTAGTTTCTAATGTACACCTGAAAGTCAGCCTCGAGATAACACTGAAATGATCTAATCTGAGTTCCTGATTTAGATACTCCCTTTTCTTTCTGTTCCAGAGGAAACATGTTGCTAGTTTTCCATGCAAATAATCTTCGAAGAACAAAAGCCCACATAAACATGTTGGAAGGTATCCACAGGGTGTCTTGTGCAATGTTACTGTACTGCTCCTCTTCTATGGACAAATAAAGATTATGCTAAATTTTGAGTCTCGTTACTGCTTTAATCTGTGTTTCTTTTTTTTTTCTTTTTTTTTTCTTTTTTTTTGTAGCCTGTATTGTATGTGGGAACTCATATCTGTGATTTTAAATGAGTTTTCTGACCTATTTTGTGAGCTATATGGTGACATCTCACAGACATAGTCCATGTACCACAGGTTTGGAAACACTTAACTAAACAATACCTGGGTTTCCAAGTGAGTTTATATAACACTTTCATTTGCATTAAAGTGTAGTCTGTAGACAAAATAAAAAAAAAATGCAAGAATCGGTGAGCAGTTATCCATGCTATCCTATACAGACTATACAGACTATACCCAGTTATCAATTGCAATTTTTTTTTACAGCTATAGTAGTTTTAGCTATCTCTGAACAAATAAAAATTCTCCATGGTGATACACACAGACTGCCATATGGCCGTGGTTATTTCAAAGAAACATCATTTTGTATGTGTACATTTGTTTCATGTAAGTGATCGGGTTATATATTGTGCCCTCCTTCATCTTTCTTAATCTCCAATATCAATATAAAAGGATGTAAATTTAGTCTGGTCCTTAATTATCACAGATGGGACACTGTAAAACAAACAGAAATGAGACAACATAAAACTGAAGCCCTGGTGATGTTATGATGCACAAAGGGTGATAGATGCAAAACTTCTCAGGAAAAAACCTTAGAAAGTAAGCAGAAGCTAATGTTTCTTGGATTCTTCCGTGGCAAGGACACATAAATATAGTCGACTGGATACTAAGACTGCTGCGATTAGTAAGCAAAAATGGAGTAGACCAACAGGCTGAGCAGAAGCAAGATGGCACAAATCTCTGAGCAAGAGATAGAAATAACCCTTGCCTTGCAGCTGAAAGCTAGGACAGAGAAGGTATGAGCAAGACACCACTCTTCTTGTGCATAATATCATTTTGCTACTCTATTTCATTTAATCTGCCAATAAATCAATATATCCTGTATGACTGAAATGGTCCGAAATGCTTCTTCTTACTGTCCATCCACCTGCAACTGCTCATGTGACACTAGGAAAGATAGACTAAGTTCAGCTCTAAGCAAAGCACATGCTTGAGGACTTGAAAACTCCAGATGCTGAAGAAAGGAGAGAGCTGGAGCCAGTCAATAAGCATGGAGAGGCAACTGAATTTCCACCGCTCCTCGGAGACCCTGTTCTGAAGCAGGAATTAGAAAAAAGCTTCTCCACTAAAATCCCAACCCCAGGATGCTTCTTCAAGGATAAGCATCTGCTATTATATCTGACAGCAGAATGAAAAGATGTTTTTTTTTCTTTTCTGAAGAAACTTAAAGCTGCTTATGTGGGAGACCCAGCTTTAAATATCTTCTCAGCTAAGCAAATTCATGCATTCACATCTTTAATTCATTTATTCTTTGTTCCTAAAAAAATGTCCTAGGCAAAAGACTCTGGGATATCCCCCCAAAGCGTTCAACTCTATCTGCTCTCAGAAATGGGTGGGTAGTACTTGGGTCAAAATTGTAGGGCAGAGGGCAAGTAGGAAGGTGTGAACTGTGGAACCCGCCTCAATTCATTTAACAAGAGTCCCACCATCTCAAAACCTGGCTAGGTCTGTGACAGGTTTGCCTTGTCTTAGAGTCTAAACCACTTTGAATACACACCTAAAATCTCTGGTTTTCATCTCCCCCAGCATACCTAATGAGCACCCATGATAAGCATCCCAGAATTTGGTATAATAGAATCATAGAATGGTTAGAGTTGTAGCGGACCTTCAAGATCATTGAGATCCAAGCCCCCTGCCATGGGCCGGGACACCTCCCTCTAGAGCAGGTTGCTCAAAGCCCCATCCAGCCTGGCCTTGAATGTTTCCAGGGATGGGGCATATACATGGAAGTGAGAAGTAATCAGGACTCATGTGCTGAGCAGGAATATCTTTGTTCACATGAAAGTCATTCAAGCAAATAGTTGCCACTCTTCTATTATTCACAAGCATTGAGTTAAACTGGTGTCTGGCCAATGGTGTGAAAATAACTGTAGTCTTCACTGTGCTGTCTCATATACAAAAATGTACATATACCAAGTGAATTTATTTGAATGCATTGGTCTCCATTTTTAGTCATTGCTATCACCATTTCATGACAGTCATTTGTCACAAATAATTTAGTAGATGTGTGTGTGTTCTCTCAGCCCTAACTGTAAAGGACACATTAAGATCTTTGTAATAGCCTATGTGCCACAATTTTTGGGAACAAATCCATCCCTATGCCATATTATATTAAACACTGTTCCATTAATAATGTTATATAATTGGTCATACCAGCTCACATAATAAGTTATTACAGTTGTTACAGCAGAATTGGAGATAGAAAGGAGGCTTACCAGACTTAAAGACATATTTTGGTTGCAGACAAAATGGATAACTCCTAACTTGGACACCAGAAGCATAGATTTGTTCTTATAAACTGTCACATTTGAGAACAGTAAGCACAGATGAACTGTTCCCTTAAAATGCTGCCCTAATTTAGAAAATTTGAAATTTGTGGGGAAAAAAATTGAGAAAAAGACGCCACAAGAACTCTGTATAAAATACTTATCCAGTGAAACTTTTAAGGATTTTAAAAATGCTCCTTTTCCACAACAGGACAGAAAAAAAAAAAAAAAGGCATTTGAAAATCTATACCTAAACAAAGAAATTAAATGGAGAGTTGTCAGTAAAAGTTGCAAGATGCCGATTCAGAGAAATTTGAACTTGCTTCTCACATGCAGGAAATGACATCCCTTAAAAGTTATTCTGAGGAAGCACCTAGCTCTCTACAGTTTTGAAGCTGAAAAACATTTCCTGACAAAAGTTCAGATGAAACAATTATAAATCCATTCAAAAACTTGACCATGCTGCTCAGCACTTCCTAAACAAAAAGTGTTCTCATTCATACTGAACCTGAATCCCTGAGCATGATAGAAAAGTACCCTTTACTGCTGAGATGCAAAAAACATGTAAGAGTTTCAGTGGTTTATTCTGATGAAGAAGAGCATTAACAGAGAAGGCACTACATTATACACCACTGCCATTTTATTCTTCAGGAAAGTCCCATAAAGACATGAAAAACGTTCTAAGATTAGTAAGAAAAGGGAATCTGCAATTAATAGTAAGGAGGTTGTGGTCCATTTTTACTAACGTTTGATCTCTTTCCAGTGTTTGCCTTGCAGGGCAGTAGGGCATTAGCAAAAAACAATTAAGTCTTCTATTCTACAGCAGCATGGATAGACCCACAGAAAATTACAGACTTGCACTGGAGTGCAACATCATATATTCTGGCACCTAGAAGAGACCAAGTATGTTCTTAAAGGAATTGGTGAGCCAAGATGAAGAAAATAAGAAAGTATGACAGCAAATTCCAGACTTGTGTCATTTATGTTTGTGCTGCAGTGCACAACAGTTAACTTTTTATTTCAAATCCAAAGTTGATCTCCCCCAGATTTTGTCTGAAAATGTTTAGGCATAATATACTGGGTTTTATTACACATTTCTGTTTCTGTTTAACTAAATAATGATAAATTCAGGAAATATACAGAAACTTTTCAGAAATGTTATGTTTCCTGTAATTGCTACAATGGAAGAACAATATCCAGAGGGAGAGGTTAATCCTGAGATACTGGTGTATATCAGCCTGTACACCAAAACTAATACATTAAAAAAGCAAAGGTGAATTGTTTTTCTTGTCATTTTGATTGCTCATGGCTATACTTGACAATTCTTGCTTAACTTCAGCAACAGTTAACCATAGCAAGGCTACTCTGAGAGAGGAACCTGGGTCACAGTGGTAGGAAATAAATTTGTGCCCAGTTTGGCTTTGAGACGTCTAGTGTTTACAGGCAACTACTTTTTATTATTTGTTTCTTGTTCTGGGTCTTCTAGAAAAAAAATCTGGAGAAGTCTCAGTAACATTAAGGTGCACTTGAAGGAGTCTGAGTTGCCAGTTAGACTACATGATGGTATCTTCTGTAGTAAAGACAATAACAGTATTTATGTAGACTCATTATTTTCTGAAAGGTAGGCACTGCGTCACAGAGTGAAGAAAAGCTGAGAACTGGAGGCCCATGACACCCCTGTATCCTGGCAGTTGTTCTTCCTGCAATGCCTGTTTTAAGGAAGAGTAAGCTTTTATTCCTAACTTCACTTTTAGATGTTCAACATTTAGTGACAATAAAATGAACATCATACATTACTGACTGTGGTCAGGTATGGTGCTGGAAAGCTCAGCTGAGGTTTGTTCCCTGAGGACTTCAACTGACCACTCTCCCAGAACTAACGAATGGTAGCGTATTTTTGTGATTGGGATTTATGTCCTTGCAGGGCTGATCTAAGAACAGCACACTCATTTTTAACAAGTGACCTAAGTTACATTTGCATTCAGTCCTCCGGAAAATGAAATATCAGAGTGTTAAATTGCACCAGATTTAGTCTATAAGACAGTTTGTCGTAGACTGACTAGTGATCAAAATCTAATTAGTCTGTTTAGTGAGCCTAGCATGTTCCATTGTGTTTGCTAAGTCAAGAAATTATATCTCAGAAATTATGCACTCCTGTAGTATGCCTTATGAACACAGTACTACTGTAGTTTGGGTAACCATTCTCGCTAGACTTTGCTTAATAGACCTTATATTTTATGTTTTCAATGAACAACTCATACAGGGTTGAGCCAAGGGCTTAATCACTCTTAATACAATAAAGCAGCACTTTAAAATATTATTAACCTCATCTGTCTAGATTTGGAACTAATAGACCATTGTGTGTGTATTGTCTTTATCCCTGCCAGTTATGTACATATTTATTAATCCACTCTTCCAGAGGAAAAATTTCTAAAGGAAAACCAACAGTAACCTTCAAGTGAGCGGGCACAGGTTAGAAGGGCACTAATTAAATGTCAGACTTGACAGATTAAAATTATGAAATTTAAAATCACCGTGGAGCTCTTTGTCATTGTCAAATTAGGAGTCAGTGTGATGAGGAGCACGGAAGTGAATGGTTTAATGGATTGAATGGGAATGTGGCTTAGCAGCAGCCTTTTCTTGAATTCAGATCAGCCTGTAGTTCAGATCAAAGGCTGCTAGTTCAATTTCACATTCAAAAAGAGTTGTAGCTTACCTGCATCAGTAATAGATGTGTGTATATGTATGTAGGTTTGAAAAAAAAATAAAAAAGAGAAAAAAATGAAGACAAATATGTTTCATGAGAAATAATTTTTGCACACATGGTTTATGTACTTTGATTAGAGTAGTAACATCATTTTTTCTATTATTTGGCTATGGGGTATTTAATGAGATTTAAAGTCAAAGTGTTCATGCAGTGCCCATTATTTGTTTTTTAAAGCAACTTTTCTATTTAGCAAAGTGGAAGGCAGCAAATATTTGGTGCTGGATGGGCTCTGTAAGAGGAAATAAGATTAAACTCAAATCAGTGGGCCACATCCTGACAGTATCTGTTCTGATATACCTTTAGAAGAATGTTGCTGACTTCAACAGAGTTTACACCAATACGAAAAATATAAAATGAAAAATTCTAATGTCATGTATCAAACTAGAGTTTAGATGTAAGTTTACTTTATGAGGAAACACACTTAAATGATCAATATAATGAAAAGTTTCATTTGCACACACATATACATACACACAGTTGTGCATGCCTAAATATTTGTGTATATATAAGAAGGGCATGCAATGTCTTTCCGACATCAGTTGTAGAAAATCCAATTATCTGACTCCTGTAAATTGTTTGTAACAAATTAAATATTTAAAATTAACATATTACCCTTTCTTAAGTCATTACTTGTATGTTCATAGAGTTTTATAAACCCTTCACCCCCTTCTTTAAAAAAGCAGATATTACAAGGCCATTCTGAAAAACTTCTAATAAAGAATCTCTTTATACAACCATAGTTTTGAACAATATAGAAGATACTATGCAATAGCAACTGAAATCAATAAAATAGGATTTTAAACAGGGTTTGGTAGTTATTTAAACCAGTGGGAAGTCTTTTAAACCATTGGGAATCTTTCTATTTAATTCAAAAGATGTTGGATCAAAGCTGAATTCTTTAATCAATATATCTAAATTTACATTACAAAAAGCATCAATAAAAATGTCAAGCCACTACTCATATTCAGAATGTTTGGGGGTTTTCTTGAGACAAGTGATATGTTATGACAAAATCATGCCAGATAACTCTTGTCCCATGCTCTGGTTTCATCCAGGCACTGCTTAAGACATTTGACAGAACTGGCATCTTCAATTCAAACACTGATTTGGAGTGAGATGTCTTTAGCATACTGTAAACCCTACAATCAAGGCACCTACCTTCCACCCTAACATGCACGTGCACCGAACAGGAAGACAAGACTGAATGTGAGTCTACAACAACATTGCTGGGGAGCACTGCTCAGTACCTTCATGTGAGACGATTCAAATGCAATCCTAGCAGATCCCAGATAAATCACTAACGTGCCACGATCACTGACACTGATACCGCAGGCAGACACAGCAGTTTTTCAGCCATCACTTGGAGAAAATTTTCTTAATTCCTAAACTTTAGGCAGGTTTGTAACATTTCCTGACCAAGGTCAAAGAGATGAGAAAGGCCACATCACAACCTTTCAATAATCTTAATTTTAAAAAAAGGACTGTAGAACAGTTGCACAGCATCCAGAAATTCTTTATAGAAAAAAAGAGGGGCATCAACTGTTATCGTAGAATCATAAAATCGTAGAAAGTTGTCATCAACAACAAAATGAGAACACCTACATATTTCACGTTTCACCTACTGCAGTGGCATTACTCCAAAGGTGTTCTGGAAAAAATGTCCCTACACCTCTAATAATACACTAGGCCTCAAAGGACTAAAATTACGGAAGAAAAAAAAGTGCACATACCTCTTTTTCCCATCCTGCATTTTACAGTAGCCACATGAACCAAAACCACAGATTTTTAACTACAGTGTAACCAGAAATTTCCAGAAATGGGAAAGAAAAATAATATAGGCTAACCTGAATCAGACAGCCTGGAGAACTGCTATTGGATTTTGTGGATGATATGATAGAGGCCAAAAAAAGATGCTATGACTTAACACTAAAAAGGAACTATAAACTAAACTCAACAAAACAGAACTAAATGAAGCAAAGCTAAACTAGAATTTCTGTGGAGCTCCTAATATATTTCCATGTATGACTTCTGCCATTGACTCCTAAGCTATACACTCTTTCAGTCATTTGTAAAGGTATTGGGTAAGGAAGAAGCCACTAAGCATAGGCACCCAAGAGGAGCCCTTTCAAAGCAAGAGATAGACAACTGCTATAAAATCATATTCAAGGGATTTATCTCGTGAAGAAGACACTCATGGGGGTTTTATGTAAGTTTTCGAGTCTCTTTAACCATCTGAGTTATCCCATGTGAACAGTTTTTGCTAGTTATCAAAGGATATTGAATTTTCTATATAAAACATTAATCAGCATGGTCACTTTTTGACACAAGAACAAGAGTGGCATGAATGAAAGAACAAAGAAGAAAGCACAAAATTTAGTTCTGTCATGGGTTCTACTAATTGCTCTCAGTAAACTAGAGAATTCTTGTGTTTCTGAATAAGTAAATAATATTTGTCAGTATTGGTCACTAATTGCCAGTAGCCATAAATATCTGGACTTTAAACTTCAATAAGAAGTTCTTCTCTTGTAAGAAATGGTTTCAAGTTTTGCAAAGAAAGCAGATACTTCTACTTTTATATACATTTATATCCACACGAAGTTAATAAAAAATACCAGTCATTCTAAAGAGGTTATGATGCCAAATAAGTGACATTTATTAAAGGCCTTTTCCTCATTTTTCTCTTTTATGAACACTTCCTAAATTATTTAAAAAATGCCAGTGATTCCTCTTGAGTTCAAAACTTTCATTTGCCAGAGTCATGCATTATTTATCCATTCCAAAATATCACAGTGACATACATTTCCAGTACATTATCTTATCAAGGCGTACAAGTCACTTAGAAGACAAAACCGTTAGTACTGCTGTGTGTTGGTCTTATATTAAAAGGGGCTGATGAATCCCTCCCTGAGAAAAGCCATTTGTTTGGTAAAGCCACATGAGAACAGCACCATACTGAAAGACCTCAGCAGGGAGCTCAGGGAAGATGATGGTGGCCTTGGCCAGTACAGGAGACATCTACATAATGGCTGATCCTGTGGGACAGTCCAGTGAATCATATGTTTCTCAGGAGATCTCCTAGGAGGGACCATGGCCCTTTACTCAGACCTGTAGACAAGGAGGTACAAGCTTGCCTTGGGGTTTCTGTCACCACCTGTTAAGCTACTCTACAGTCCAGACCCACACAAGTATATGAGCCTAAGGCCACTGCTGCTGGGTACTTTAGTACATATTCTGTACTTTAATTTTGAAAATATTGACAATTCTATGAAACCTCTTTTTTCTTTAAGGATTTCCTCCTTATGCCCCAGATTCCTACACTGGAACTGCTTTTTTTTGTTACCAGTCTTTGAATTTAGGGGTGAAAGGATGAATGCTACTCTTTGTTGTTGGATTTGTTTGGTCACATGAGAATTGCATGGAGCCATCTCTCCACACACACATCACCTATAATACTACTTGACATGTCACTGTTGAGCTAAGGAAGCAGCACAGAAGACCTTTGAAATGACTCCAAATGGCTGAGCACCAGGTTATTAACCCAATCAAAGTCTTTTAGGCAATTAGAAGAAGAAAAGAGCTACAAAAGAGGCACCCAAAATGCAAAGATAAAAATAAAGGTAGTTTTATTCAAAGAAACCGGGTTGCAAAAATATATATAACACCTGTTTCTTGTGGTGGATGGTGATGGGTGATGCAGAAAGGTATAATTTGGTGAACAACAGAGCTAACGAGGTCTGGGTTCCTGCAGATTTGTGATTTAACTGATCTATTAGTTGATTATAAAGGGCAAAGGCTGGTTGAATCTTCTCCTACGACTAGTTTATTCGTCGTATTTCTTTCTTGCTCAAACTCTCTGGTGTCTAACAGGGACCAAGCTTTTTTCTCAGTGGACTCTATAGGAAGGTTACTCTATAGGAAGGTTTCTCTTCTCTATACAGCTTTCTTATATAAATTTATAGGAAATTAATATTTTCCCTTCTGCCAGCTATGGCTGAAATTGGCTAGGGCTTCCAAAGTTGTTAAGCAGACACACATAGAAAGAGAGAAGGCACAAACACAGTAAGTGCATAAGCTGTTGCACGAAGGAAACCAACCATCATAATCATGGCCCAGAATGAGTAGATGTTTTCCTGTCCCAGAACATAGAGGATAACATTCAAGGAATACATTTGTCATGCAAAATTATCCTTCTCAGACATACTCACATGCAGCGCAGAACCAGCTGGGTTCCATGGTTCCACCAGTGACACTGATATAAGACTGCAGGGCACGCAGCAAGTGTGTCCTGCCAGTTACATTTGGCAGCTATCACTAAATTCAACCTGCATAAAGAATAACAGACAACCTGGCTCCGGGAATTGCTGATGGGATATAGTGACTTTTGCTTTTAGATAACCTGAGCAAAGCAGGTCTACAAACTAGTTTCTTGTTGGCTCAAAAAAGGGGAGACAACCTGTAGCACTTGAGCAACATGCATCTATTTAACTACAGTTTTCAGTCTGGATGATATTACACAGTGAGCAACAGGGTTGTGCTGGCATGGAGGCTGCTAGGTATGCCAGCATTCAAGCTGTGAAAATTAGTGAGACATGGGAGCCATGAAGCAGATTTACTTTGCAGTGCAGTGGAGACCCACAGGGAGATGCTTTCTCTCTCTTCGTGAGAGCTATCAGGGAGACGAGGAGGTAACTAGTGCCCAGTGTCTCTCAAATGTGTGAAGGTTTTGGAAGGAAAATTGTAGGTTCACATAAGTAATACTCTTACAGGTGGCAAGAGTCCCATGGTAGTCAATGGAACTAATTGCATGAATGAGAGTTCATTCTCTAATTTAATTCAGAAGTTTCAAATGTCCTGTTCAGGACTCACACCTCAATTTTACTGGTGGCCATTCAACTCTGCCAGGTGGTTAGCACTTCCAGAGAGCTGCCTGCTCTGCCTCATTCTCTGTAGGCAAGGTCAGACTGAGTAGCTTAAACGATGTAACTGCCTGTTCAAGTGAACCCAACCTGCAGCAAAACGGGGATGTTCACATTAATTCCTCCTTGGCAGAAGTCAGGAACTGTTTTACAGAAAAGCAGTTACGAGGGCTAACAGATAGTAACATCCAGCATTGCTGGACCCAAAAGAGGATGCTTACCCAAATGAAAACATAAGGCCAGAAGGAAACACCTGGGTCACTGAAACTGTCCCTTGAGATCCTGGGCAGCACATTGTATAATCTCTTGCATATATGTATTGAGCTCCCCCTATTCCCAACAGAAGGCTGTTCCTGAAATTGAATGCTTCATGATAATGCGCATAAGTGCTGAACAATCAGATACTAAAAATGTTCATTTAACTGTTCTGTATTAAATGATGATGATGAAGAGGTCAAGCAAGATTTGTTACTGTGATTTTTAAACTGTCATTCAGATGGTTTTTAATTTAGGAACAGAGGTGATCAAATTTGAAATCATCCATAAATTTAACACTCACTATAATACAAAAATTTAACATCAGATTGCTGTAAACCCTCAAAGATCAAAGATGTAGAAATAAGGCCACAAAAAACAATCAGTAATTTTGTAATTATATGTCCTTAAAGAGCTATATATCACACACACACACACAAAAAAGACATTACTCACTAAAATGGACAAATTAATCAGACAGCATTAATTCTAATACTGTTTAATCTCTACATCTATACTTCTGGTTATAGGGCACAGTATTTTTCCTCTTTTTAGAGGCCAATTTGCTAATACTGGATTCAGTGAAGACAACATATTAAACCATAATCAAGGTGTATCAGATCCCCACTAAGGATCAGAGAGGTCTGATAAAATTTCTTACACCAGCAAAGTGGAACTAGTTTTAAGCTTTTTCTTCCAAAGCTTTAAAATAGCTTTTTCCTTTTCCAAACAGTGGCATATAACCTTGGAGCTTTAAACTTGACAAAAATCAAATGGAAATCATGAGCCTGTCTTTTTTGGAGGAAGAGAAAGAAAAAGTGCAGGAATTAATACCTTGCCAACAATTACCTGAGAAATCTAAATATTTTTTAAAATGTTATTCTGTTGCGAACGAGATTCTGTACCTTGAACATCAGAAAAAAATGCAAAGAATTATGTCAAAATGACTCATCAGCACAAGGTGATTTTGTGCAGTCTGTTCTTTGAGTCTCATGTCATACACCAAACATGAGACCCATTGTACCCATCTATCATTCTCATAAATAAAGAACTGAGAGTTCATCTGCGAAATGAATTGCAATTTCAACCCGGATCCCAAGATTCAAATGTGCCAAAAATAAAAAAAAATAACCAGTAACCAGATTTACTAGCAGACTTACTACAGTCTCATGAATCATGTTGGCTAAGTGATGGCTGTAAGGAATCATATATTACTTTTATCCATCTATTCATCTCTTCTGTATATAAAGCAGATAGTCTCTTTAAATAGATCTTTGTAGTCTAGTACTTTCCAAAAGCTCTAAAAAAATTATAAAAAAAAGGTATGAAAATAACACTGTTTTTACTTCCATAACATTTATTCCCCTAACAAAATTATAAAACACTGTAAAAATCCACAAAGCAGTATGAAAGGATTTATTCTCAGTTCTTTGAAATTGATAGGATTTTTGGCCACTGTTTTAAGTGAGAGCAAGCCAGGACATTTTCTTATAGTGAATTTGATCCTTGTAATTAATTACTGGGTTTTTTTATTCCTACCTTGATCTAACTGTACTACTTCAAGCAGATGGAATTTTTGTGGGTTCATTAATAAAATATAGAAACACAGACGATACAGGATTCACCTCATCTTAGATACATCAATTTAGACATCTACAATTCAAATGAATACTAAAACTTAGTTATGCAGGTTCCAGCTAGTGAATGGAAAAAGCATATCTTCCAAGCATGGTGCTTGCCACCTATTTCAGTAAGGATGTGTTGTGCTGGTGCTTCCAGATGCCTCCTTCAGATCTCATGTCCTAATGCAGCCATGCATGCAGGTAAGGCATGCAGTGTAACCTCCTCAGGAGGTCACGATAGGCTGGTATGAAATGCCTTGCCTTGGGAACAAGCAGCAGATGAGTGAGAAGGGAATGACAGAGCACTGGACCCTACAAGGTGCTGCTCAGGGGAGAAAGCTGGTCAACACACAGTGGAAAAGGAGAACAGACATGTCTGTTGTGGTCCCAGGGAGATCCTGAGGAAAATGTGAGCTTCACCTGCATGAGAAGCTGGTCTGCAAAAATAATAGCTGTATAGTGTCAGGCTATAGACACATTTAAATGTCCACCTATAGTTCATTGTGTGAGAGCTCCTTTTATGGATCAAATGGATCTTTAGGCCTAGATTTAGTTGCCTAATCATAGGTAAGTAACTAGTGCCAGCTGAACTCTCCTGAATTATTGAGACAGATATAATAGATGTAAGACAGGAACATGTGATACTTAGGGCCATCTGGGCCAGGAGGCAGAAGTCAGGTAGGGTAAAATAGGACATCCCATCTGCCACTGGATGCTTGTTTGCGGGCAGCTGAACCAAATGCTCTAACTTCATTAGTTAAAATAGGTACTTAGGCACCTACCCACCTACCTCCCTTGTAGACACCAATGTGTGAAGACATATCTTCATCTGTGGTCTGAATTTCGCCCTAGGGGTCCCAGGTCCAACAGCCCTGTAACCTTAGGCACCTCAAATACCCTTGAATGTGGATAGCTGAACAGAGCCTGCTGTGTCTGGTTGCAGGGATCCTCTCCCAGATGTATTGGCAAGATGTAAGGCACACCTCTGGAACTGAAAAGGTTATAAACAGCACTGACTACAGTGGCATAATGCTCCCATTCGAGATACTTGTATTGCCAGCGCTTAGCAAAATGTAATTACATCATATCCATCTGCTTTAGCACAGAATCAGGGGACCACTACTGCGCTGTGAAGGACAGTCTTACATCTTTAATCGTTCTGTGATGTCGGCACTAAGTGACCTGTCTTCTAATCAAGGATGCAATGATACTGCATTTGAGGTATAAAACCTGAGAGTACAAATTCATTCAACTGGCTTTAATTTGAAATATGGGCATTAGCAGCTGTATAATTTGTGACAGACTGATAATTTTTATGATGTGCCTGTTGGTATGGTCAATATTTTCTCTCTTCATCACCTGCACTTAAATCTTCCTTGCCTTTTGATGCTGTGCATGTGCAATGAGCAATAAAGAAACTGAATTACCTCTCACCCCTGGAGAAGGTGATCCCTCCGAATCAACACGGTGGCTATTGACAGGCAGTACACATCATTTGCATTGTGGCTGCCTGCACCCTGCTTGACCTACCTATGAATATTGCAGTTCACCTAATCCCTATTGCTTGCCCAAACAACTCCGATATGAGAAAGTATGATAATTGCTGCTGCTACCTGTCACAGGCATAGCATCATCCTATAGCATTCAGGAGAACTTGTGCAAAATGGAGCCCAACTGGCAAGAAAATTAAAGAGTTAATAAATTCAGACCAGTTATTTTTCACTAACTGAACATGTAGGAAATAAAGGAGAGGTTTTCTTTTAGCGATAAATTAGCTCCCACCCTCCTTTTGTTTGTTATTACAGTCATGGTTCAAAGCCCTCTACAAAAACAAGGTCCCACTTTATTATAGGACAGTCAGGTTCAGCGCACAGCTTGCAATAAAGAAATTAGCAAACCAGAAGCTGCAATTCTGTAGAAACACTCAAAAACGAAGAGGATTTAAAGTGACAAGATCCAATTAAATTTAATTACCCAAGCTGTATTTTCATTTTAACTGACACTTTTTATTAAGGAGCCACATGCACTAAAGCTAGAAACCTGGGCCAAATTGCATCCCAGTAATACAGTTATCTTATGCAAAATTCTGAGTATCTAATTTTCTAAAATGAAATTAGAGACATGGGGTTTGTAAAAGGTTCTCTTTGTCTGATACTATAAGATGCTGTTTGCAATGTACCTACACTACTGTATATCTATGCTACAGTAGCACCTGATCTACCTAATAAAACTTATTGTTGGGAAGGAGTCTTAGCATACCTTTATTATTTTTTAACACAGAAGAATTCAGTATAAGTTAGGGAGACTCAACAACTGCAAATCTAAAACTCTTGAAAGCTAAAACTAATGTTTTATGACTTTGACATGAGAAATTTATTTATTTATGCATCTTTTAATTTTATGTTTGAGCAGCTACATAAAGCTGGACCAAATTATTATTTTCGCTTCACCTTGTTCATCCCTGTGGGAGCAAAGACCAAAGAGGGGCTGCAGAGAACAACTCACTAGGAGAGTTACATTTGGGAGCTTTTTCCATGCCTCTTGTTTTAAGCAATAAACAACATATAGCTAAAAATTTGAAATTAGAAAAAAAAAAAAAAAGGCAGCAGGTGAACGTTTAAACAACTGATAAGAAAACAGGAGAATGGAGACATTTGCTTAAGCAAGCGCAAATCAGTGGGGACAGCCTAACGCTCATAATGCTTTAGGAAATGGGTGAGATTGCATGCTCATCCTTCCCTCCTGAGGGCTGAGTAGGCTGTGTCAATATCTTTGGTGGTTGGAGTGGGGCTATTGCCAGCACCTCAGCACCCACACCATGACCACTGGCAACTCTCCCCAATGGCATGATTAACACTGTCCTCCTCCACTGTCCCTGCCTCCTTGGCAGGGACCTGCACTGCTGTGCCCTATCACAGCCACCCCATTCAGCCCCTCAGGATGGTGGAGACATGTGGATGGCATGAGTGCCTATCCTGCTGACAGAAGCAAGGGGCTGAAGGTCTGTTCAAGAGGGAGGCACCACCAGGACCAGCCCACACTCCTTGTTATTTTCCCTGGAGGAGAGACAGGATGCTAGGGTGCCAGGTTTCAGGGAGAAAGTGCTTCCCCACACGGGCTGTGTCCTTACAGATATGTACAATTGCATTACCACGACCATTACTACAAGCTACATTCATGAAAGTGAAGTTGGCTTCCTTTTCCATTAAGTGCTGCTGCTAAACTTCTCAGATTTCTAAGCAGAAGAGGGCTACAGCCACAGAGGCTCTGTTTTTATATGGGACAAGGGAGAGGAAGAGACTGGGATAGAGTCCCAGTCTCCTTTATTTGTAAAGTGTGAAAATAAAGGATGCAATTACATTGTGGGAGCAAATTTGGAGCCAAAAAATTATCTGTGAAGTATTTTGAGAATGGAATGAGGTATAGCCACAGTCAGATGGCACTCCATCAAAAGTTTCACTCTTTATCATTCCCCTTTGTAATTTTTCAGTTTAATTTCCTGTGAAAACAGTAAAGGGTGTGGGTATTAACATCTACCAGAACAAACAAGATGATGGGCAATAGCTTAGCACTCTCTTCTACCCATATTAGGACCAGAAGAATACAGCTACCACAAGAGTTATCTTGCTATTTAATAATACATTTGAAAAACAAAAGTACTGTCATACAAACTCATCCCACCAAATTGAATAGCTTCTTTGTGGTAGCGTCATACAAGTGCACCACAGGGGTTACAAGGCAAACGTTTCACGCCATCAGTTTCATCTGGAGAAGGCTCCTTGGCTATAGCACGCCCCTGTGCACAATAACCAGAAAGCCCAGAGTTGCAGGAGTATGTTTGGAGAACACATAGTCTGTTACAGAAAATTTTGTCCTGTGAGGGACACTAGACTAAAGGAATAAATAATAAATAAAGCAAACAAATCACAATTTTCACGTGATACTCTGCCAGTATTCCCATACTGGAATCTTAAGTTTTCAGACCCAAGTTTGGTTTTTCTTGGAGAAAAAAAAAATAAAAAATATATATGATATATATGAAACCTAGGGATATTCACAATTAGTTTAAAGAATGCTTTATCTCCCAATAACATAAATATGGTGATGGCACAGTCACAAAGTATTCATCAAAGAGCCACTGGGCTCACACAGCTAAGAATGGCCAGTTCCTGCAGCTAAGTGGATTGTTAGCACCGTCTCTGACCTCCTATCCTGAACAGCTGTCAGCTACTCCCAAAGGCAACCTGTAGCAAGAGTCCAAAGAATGTCTCAAACTTGCCTTCAGATCCGTAGCATTATTCCCTGCTGTATGTACCAGCAAACCTCAAAATCATCACAGATACACACCAAAGATCTTATATCAAATAAATTATCTTCATTCGTCCTTTCACGTCAAAATTAATGAGGGAAGAAATGGTTTCAAGCAGAGTGCAAACAATCGCTATAAACCAAACTTTTTTTAAAGGGCAAGTTGAAGAAAGGGGATAAAATATGCATGTAAAATGGAAAGAGCTGCGTTATCCCAAGAACCAGAACTCCCTATTGGGGCTAACCCCAGTTCATACATGGTTATGAGCTGTATGTAGATGAACTCACTTTTGCCCCGTGCGCACCTTTGCATGATCCTCAGTCTCTCTGAGACACATCACAGAGCACCATGGGTCAGCTGGGCAATGGGGCACAGGTCTTCACCTTCCCAACTGCACTTCCATTCAGCTCTCCAGTCCCAGGAATCCTGACTGAAACATGGTCTGCCAGGTGTTGATTTGCCTCCAATTTCTTCCCTCTCTCTTCCCAAGCAACACAGAAATTCATACACAGTCTACACCAATTCAGTTGTTAATTATAAAAAGACTACAAGCATTGGCAAATTTGGCCCATGATTCCTTCTAAAGGTACTAGACATGCTATAAATTGCCTTCAATAGCACTTGCTGTGGATAGGACAGCCTCAGATAATTTGAAGACCAGTTCTGCTCCTAGGAAAGACAAAGGAAATGCTCACAATTGTGTCAATGAGTGCCTGGCGTGTCAGCCTCAGACTCAAAACAATAAAGACATGTAGAATCTCATTAACATCCTTGGTGACTAAGTAAAAAAATACCTTTTGCTTTTTTACCAGACTTTCCTAAAAAGCAGCAATAATAAAACCAATAAAACACCTAAAACAAACAAAACCCCCCCATTGTTTTCCCTTCAAAAGGCAGTAATTTCTCTAACCTTTTCTAATTTTCCTATTATTTCCGTCACTTTTGATGTTTCTTCCTTCAAATACTTATTACAGGACATACAGAATAACCAAAGAGTTTCTTATTCTTCAAGTGGAGGGGTATTTAGTGATATGACAAATCAGTATAACCAAGATATCAAGCATAAAGCAGACTCTCTGAAAAAAAGGACAAGCTACTATACAAGTCATATGCATATTAATTTTGTACCTTCCAATTACTTGTTCAAAACCAGCTTCTTCTTTTATTATCATTCAAAATCCATTCATTAAAAATCACACATTTAAGAACAATAGCTCAAGGAAAAAAAAATCCAAATTCAGTCCATAGTCACATATTTGTTTAGAAGAATGAATGTCTGAAGGGGAAAAGCCCACCCAGCATCCAGTCTCACACACACCATGAATGGCTCCAAAGCGCCTTTTGGGTGAGCAAACAAATCGTGTAATTCTATCATGTGCTGATTCAAAAATAAATGCTGAACAGACTCAGTTGGCTCTGCCTGGCTGTGGAGGGTGTCTCGTTTCTAGCGCCAGGGAGACTTAACAGGTTTGTAGTCATTTCCATGCTAGTCTGTAGAAACAACTATACAAGTCTATGGAAGGTATTCATTAAGATTGGAAACAGGGGAAATGGCTCCTCTTGGCTGCACAAAAGTATGTCGTCTAGCTGATTCCTGAGTCTTGCTCACAGGTTTTCAGTTAAATCAGTCTTCAGATCTGAGGTTAGGAGAAGATTTCCCCAAGCTCCAGACTGACTGTACTTGCTGGGCAGCTCATCGTTCTTCTCTGGATCATCCAGGAGGTTTTTTTAATATGCCCTGAGTCACCACAGGATTTCAGGGTTTGATGAGGCTTTTGATCTCCCCTGCTGTCTTCCTAAGACACGTTTTTTTGTGAGGTTTCATCTTTTCCTGTAGGCCTAGGTCTGTACTGACATGCTGAAAGTGGCAACAAAACCAAAGCAGCCATTCATGTCTCAGGCTTAGTCTCATGTTCTGAACATGGAAGGGGGCAGTTTAGTTTACTATTGCTTGTGGTCTACACCTTCTATAGGACTTGGTGTCAGCATCTCCGTGTCACATATACGTGGTGTCACCTTGAAGTTTACAAATTTTATTACATACAGATATGCATGCATACATGCATACATACTAAATCAATCAGAATGGAAAATATATACATAGGTAAAATTGTGACTAAAGAATGCTGGAAGTAGGTCTAAATAAATGCCAGCACTTCATCAAGCAAAGCAGGACTAGGAGAAAATCCAGTGATCCCATTTATTTGCCTGGTTAAGCTGTATTGTTATGCTCTGTCCTCCTTTTACACACACCCCCCACCTTTTGTACTAATCTTCCCTACATCTGCTGCCAGCTAGGCCAAGCTCAAACAGCAGTGTCAATTCGAGGGTCAGACAGGTCAGCAGTGACACCCGATTTAAGTGTTATTCACTCTGATGCTGTGACAAGACAGATACAGCGTGGCCTGACTAAAGTGATGTATGTTAAATTTGTTGCAAATTACTGGCGTGATGGATCTATTGATGACCCATTGCAGCTGTCAGGATGTCTCTATCAGTCTCTCAGTTACGGTTTCTCCTGCTGCTCGACCCCATCCCCCTCTGCCTGCTCCCATCAAGCACATGGTGGCTTTATAGTCCCCGAGAAACTCAAGGTGCAAAACACAGGGAAACAAAGCAGCAACATCTACTGTAAACCTGAGGAGCACTGAAGTAATCTCAAGAGGTGTAAAGGTTTGGTGGTTTATAGACCTGACTCATTGTTCAAGTTCACGTAACCTGGATAGTTAGAGAAAACTAATTGCAAATAATAGGTTTTCAAGCTAACTCTTGTCTTCATCCAAAGTATTAAAAACCTGGCTATTTGAGCTCTTACTTGAAGTATCTTACTCATCTGAGAAACTCTTTGAAAGGGGATAAGGCCTTTCTTTATCTTTTTCTCTCGAGTAGAGCAGGGAGATAACTGACCCAGATTCTCCACAGCAGCAACTGGGAATAGCAGATGGAGATTTCCCAGGACGTTCCCTCCCTACTACTCCCTTCCCTTCAGAGCAAAGCCATACCCAGCTTCTCTGGCAAGTGACACTACAGCCATGTGAGGAAAGGTCTGCAGCCACTTTAGAACAGGTGCCTCCAAGAGTCGCAGCTTGCCTGCTGCTCGTGGTGGCTGAGGTTCTCCCCTTCATGCCCCATGGGAAACAAGTTGTGCGTGGGAAGCCAAGTTTGACATGTGTCTTTGTGATGCTGCAAGGCTGGAGCTTGAGAGAGGCATGGAAGCCAAATCTAGGGAAATTCACTGAAACAGATGGAGACCAAATCCTCTCAAGTACTATAGAACATTTCTACTTTCAAACCAATGTCTCTCCTAGGAGTGCTTGTTCCTGGGCAGGTGCAGTAGTAATTACAGAAGGACAGCCCTTCCACACATTTTAGCACAGATAGAGGAAGCCTCTGGTGATGATGATAAATTATATCCCATTCCATAATTACATTTAAGGAGCATCTTATGTAAATTTCTTCTGTTTAAAGAATTTTATTTGTTTGTTTGTTTGCACTAACTCCATTGTAGCTCTGAGGCATACTAAGTTAGTTTTGTTCTTGCTTCTAATTATCATTACTTCCTGCTGCTGCTGCACCTTCTGTTCTTTCAACCTGACCCACAGATTGTCATATGTTTGGACCAGTGCTGCAGAATTATTTTTAATAACAGCTAATTTCTCCACAAGCAAAGGGAGAACCCAACTCAGTGGCATTCTCTGTATTCTCAACAATTTGCATTGGCAAAGGATGGCCCAGGTGCTTCTGATCTCCTATTTTCTGTTGGATTGTGCTAAATACTACCCAGCAAACAGGGACATTCAGGGATTCCCTCACTAGAGACACTCAGATGTGAAAGAGTGTCTGGGAATCTGAAGATGTTTTCAAGAACACACATCTTAGGAAGGAATGGTAGGGAAAAGGGGGAGTGGAAACAACAGTTTTACTGCTTTCAGTTGAGCTTGTCAGTGGAAGACCAACATGGCTATTAGAATTCCAGTTCCACCAGCATCTTCAGCATGTTTCATCATGACACATATCTGACCTCTTTCATATTAATTTGAGCTTGAGTAATCAAAGCCCTAAAGAAAGGAGAAGCAGCAAAGAAACCTAAGCCACTTTTTTCTAGAACAAGAATAAAGTCAGCCACAGTTGTGGTTCCTTTGTTAATTTTAATAATGCTCATTCAAGAAAAAAATGAAACACTGACAATCATGTAAGACTGTTGAAAAAATAGTGGGGCTTCAGCAATTCAAATATGTTGAATATTTGAAATACATAAAATGAATTGAGATTGTGGATTGAATTGAGCCCCAAACTAGTACAGAATCTGCACTTAAATGTACTTAAATCTGTACTCAAAGCTCTAGACGAGCTATAAAACACCCTACAACAATATAAATCATTATAAGTGGAATCAAGATCTACCTCTCCTTCATTACAAGTAACGACACAGTCTTTTGGATGGTTCAGTGCCTGAACAAGAGAGCTCAGCTCAGCTCATACTCTAGGATCCACCAGATGATGCTGAGAAATAACAGATAGGAAAAGTACAAGAAAATAATGTGGAAAAGTCTGCAGTATAGTTCAATCTTCTCTGGTGGAAAATAGTACAACCACAGTTGTGTGCATAAGCCCACCAGCATAGGATCACTTTGAGACTTCATCTTAACCACAGGCTTTCAAATCAAAGCTCTCATGAGTATTTATCTGAACTTCATCGCATCCTGAAAATGTACATGGCCCTCCTCAACTAGACTGCAGCAAAGTGCTATAACTCAGCACACAGGGGTTAGGAAACACTGGATGACACTGAACACTGCACCACATCTCATGAGCAAGACTGGCAACCGTGGCTGTTCTGTCCCTGTGCTCTACTTCTTCCAAAGGGAATAATTAGTTTACCATCTTCAAAGAATTTGTCCTTATCAGTAAGTCTCATGGTGTCACTGGCTAAGAAGATTAAAATACACCTTTAAGTTATGGGATAAGGAAACTGTCTGCACCACTCACTACCACTTGTTGGCACATTCTCAGCAGCCATCCAAACTCTGGGGAATAATATCTTATGGGAACTAAACACCATAGCTAAGCTCATCATCTTCCAATCCAAGGGCAAAGCACCTTTTAATGACATCACCTTTACTAACACAAAGAAAGACACTTGCAAGCATACACATTTTTAAATCTTTCAATAAACCTCCCCCCTTTTAGGGAAGAAGATGTCAAAATAAAGTAGATGACAGTCAGTTTGATTAATGGTACACTACAAATATGAAAAAGCTTTATAGCAGAGCTGGAGAAATACACATAAGCTATTATTTCATTGCTTTGAAAAATGGAGACCAATCTAATGGACCTAGAATAAAAACCAGAAATACTTCACATGGAAGTGAACCTCTTTCTTCTTAGCCATGGATCCATTTCCAGTCTAGTCGGTAGAAACATTCAGGTTTGCTCTCCCTTGGCTGGAAAATGCATTCAATATGTCCAGCGACACATGCACAGAACAGCCAGTATTCTTGTGATAAGGTGAGTGATTTGGGATTGAATTTCTTCAGGCAAAGGCAGAAATTGAACCAGAAATCCCACTTCCTAGGAAAGTTCTAGCCACTAAGCAATAGCTTTAAAAAACTGTATTTCAAAAGAAAGTGTGAACTACCACTGCATTTTAAGAACTGAATCTTGTATTAAAACCCTCAAGGGAGTTTAATGAGAGAGAATGACATTTTCCTTTGCTTTAGTGGGGCTTGAGGACCAAAATGATCACTGGTGTTGAGATCAAGACATGGAAGTATAACCTTCAACACCCATGGAAATCTTGGTCAAGGACCACAGTGTGTCTGATATAGAAACACTTGTACTCTTATGGCAACAACAGAGTGAAGGCATTTAGGACAGTAATTTTGAAAGTAAATACAGTTGGTTTTAATCTCTTTGTATATAACCCTCAGTTTCTGAAAACTAACAAGATCAGAGCCTAAGGTATTACAACTTCAGATACTGAGTACTTTTTTAACTTCAGATAAAATTATAAGACTCCTCATGGTTTTGCACCTTCTTTCCTTTTGTTTGTTCTCATCTTTATTTTTTTTCTCACTCTTTTTCTTTTGATCTTTCATATTTTCTCTATTTCTTGCTTTCTTTTTCCTTTTCATTTCTTTGTCTTTTCCCCTTACCCTCTTCTCTTCTCTTCCCTTCCCTTCTCTTCTCTTTTTGGGTCAGAGAAGACAGAGTAGCTACAGCTTTCCAGCATAGCATAGAAAAGATGCAAATATCTGTGGAACTGTGTCCTAGTAATACAAATCCTCTAACTTGCGTTGGAATGGACAGACCTTTAAGTGAGTATACCTGCAGGATATGAAAGGAAACTCTGGAGTAAAAACATATTTTTTTTATAAAGACACACAAGCATAGAAAACTATAACATGCCTTACTCCTTGCCAATCAGAAATGAAGAAAAGTCTACTTTTTTTTTGCTACATGCCATAACGTGGCCTATAAATCAAATATGGATATTGTCTTGTGTTAGTAAGTAGGTTTTTATTACGTTAATATGTTTCTCATTGTATCGAAGAGTTCTATTTCTCTAATATGGTCCAGAAGGCATCCAAATATGAAAGCAAACCCTGGCTAACATGATCCAAATCCTTTAAGCTTATTATTTTAGTGGCATTTATGTCATATTAGCACCCATTTATATTACATTAGAGAAAACAACGCATGAAAATGTGATAAGATAATTACATATGCAGTATGAACGTTGTTAATAAGTTTTATCAAATTACTAGCTTGAGAAACAACTCTTCTAGCAATAAAATGAGTAAAAGTCACAATGTCATTTCTAACAGTTTGACCCCTTGCAGTATTGCTACTCTTCATCTCCTGCAGAAGTCTGCTTACAGGTAAACTCTTGAGGCTAGATAATATGCCACAGAAGACCAAAGTACTCAGGGATGTAAAAGTGCTGACAACTGTCATTTGTCATAAATAATCCAAGGGAATTTGGCATTTGAATGAGAACAGCTTTCAGCATAGCGTTTCTTCCAAGTTGCATGACTACATCTTGAGAGCTCCAGGTTAGAAGTACTGACCACATCTACCTATCTCTGATCATTACATACCATCTCTTGATGCCTGTGCATTGGGGAATGTCCTTATTGTCCAGAGGAGCTGGTTTGTACCCATGTCTACTGAACCATTCTGCACAAATAACAATCTGAAACTATTACCATTAAACCTGTCGAAAATCTTTCCAAACAGAAATGCATGATGATCAGATTAAAATCCATCATGTAATAATAATAGGTAATGAATAATATATCTTGATTACAGCTCATCTCAGGCCAATTATCACTAAAACAGATATGAAGAAAGCAAGCCAGATGGTCTGTAAAGAATGTCCATAAAAATCCCAGCCACGCACCCTCTGGCATACAGTGCCAAGATCTGCTTCCCCTGTTCACAGCAGGGAGCACCTTTCTCAGGAAATAATCTCTCTAAGCAGTTTGCTGAAACCAAAATCCTTATTTGAAGGGTAAAGTGCAGAATAAAGGGGAGTTATAAGAAATAAAGGTGAAATAAAATAGAAATTTAAATGCAGGTAAGTCCTCTGGCAGAGTGTCTCTCAGATATGAAAAGATCTGCACCATGTCCCATCTTTGTGACTATGATGCTAAGCAACCAAGATAAAATAAACTTCCCACAAGATGGCTCAGCAACAAACAAAAAATGATTGTGTATGAAACCACTCAAGCTATAACAGGACTAATCCAATGGGCAGTGTTTTAAATTGCTGAGAAGTTTGGAATCTTTTTTCTTTATCTTTCCTTGGGGCTTCTCCATGTGTTGTAACTTCTCTATGCATGGAGAGTATAGTTAGTATTTTCATTTGCTGCCTAAGTAGCAAATTACCCTGTAAACAGCCCACAAGAGCTGGTCCGTAATTGAATTGTAACTGTTGACTTTAGACATTTGGTATATTTGCTGCAAGAAGTAAATTTTCAAAACTTCATCTTGATGCAGTCAGACAAAATGAAAGGTAATATTCTTTATCTGCCACAGATTGCTGCAGATGAACTGCTTTCATATGAGCTTAAATAAGATTTAGTGTATTCCATCCTTCAGCTGGCCACAATTGAAAGTGATCAGGATCAATATAGCTGCCCCTGAATGCAGCCCGGTATTGTGCATTACAATAGAGGAAATGGCTGTATTCAAAATTTTCCTGTGTCAAATTAATTTCCATGTTATCCCCAAATTCAATTAGATGGGAACCCCGTGTAACTAAAAAAGTGTCCGACATCCCTTAGTGACAAATTACGGTGCTTAGTGTGCATATCAAGGTGAAGTGTTGAGCCTTGCTAATCTTCTCACTAATTCTCAATTACCGTAAAATGAAGCCATAAATCACACAGACAGGGGATCGATGGAAATGTTGTTTTCAGGGTGATTGGCAGCCTCCCCAAAGGTTTTCTGTAAGTTGGTTTAAGGTTACCATTCTCTAAGGGGAGGGATGAGGTAGTCTTGCTCAATCTCTATGATATAGGCCCACAGGCCTTTTGGGGATAGTGGGGAGGGACAGCACCAATTTCAGCCCATCAGACATCCAATTTTTCTCCTTTTCATACCTGCTGTAGTAAATGAGAAACAAATTAAATTTCACTCCACTATCTCCACAGAAACCATTTAAATTTTTCATGGAAACTAAATTGTCCCTAGACAAATAGCCCCCTGATTCTATGAAAATATACTGGAGCGCTGGGGACAGAAATAAATTTGTGTCACTCTGGATATGCCATTCTCTGTAATGTCATTCACTGCTGGCCAATAAATGAGTCCCTCCCGGAACACAATGGTAAAGCCTTGTGCTCTGGTGGATTTGCATTGTTCCCCCACTCTGGAGCGGTCTAATATTCTTCCTGTTATTAATTTGCAGCCTAGGTTTTACATTCATGAGGCCAAGATTGAAATGTAAATGAGGCACAAAATAAGTAGTCAGCAGTAGCCCTGGCCGAGCAGCCTGTGTCATAGACTCATGGACTTACATGAAAATAGTTATCACTCAGAGAGATTAGCAGCTCAGAACATCAATCACTGCTGCAAGGAAACAATGAATAAAATCGCCCCGACACGAGGAAGGAAATTACAAGAGCTTTAAAGTGGAAAGGGAATATGTAATACTGCTACCTGTTGTTGAAGCACTAAGATGCCTGTAATAAAAGAAGCTGGGCTCCTTCTCTCTCTCTCTCCCCCTCCCCTGTTCCTGTTGATCATTGATATTTAAATTGTGCCATTTTTGTCATCTCAATTTGTCTATTAAACGAGCTGCCATTCGTTGTCCAGAGGTATATGATACTTCACAACATGCTCAAATGAAGCCCAGAGCTTTGAGTTTGAACCCTCTTTAAAATAGTGACACCCATATATCACCCAATCTCTTGGCAAACAAATAGATATATAAGGCCTGAGTCCTCAAGTTTCAGGGAGGCTCAGATGATGCTGGACTTCAGACTAGGAGGAAAAGGTGTCTTTCCTCCACCATTGTGGTTTCCTAATATTCAGGTGGTGCCAAAGAAGTGCAGCAAACAATGCAAATGGGACAATCTCAGGCAAGCTCTTCCTCAACGGTCTCCAAGCAGTTCTAAGGAGCTCTTCCAGGGCCTGGCAATAACCACAACCTGGAGGAGATTCCGCTAATTGCCCTTTCCTTCAGCAGCTCTATCCACCCCTACGAGGAGGGAGGGGAAGCACCATGGAGCCACCTTGCCAGGACAAAACTCTTGCAAATTTCTCCTGATGCCTGGGGAACTCCCAGCTGGATGTATCTACTGATCAGAGTGGCTGTGCTGACCTTGCTCCACAACTTCTGCTCAGATAAATAATTTTGGAAAATGCACTAGGTCCCACTTCTAGCTAGTACAGCTAATACAATGATTTCTACATTGGTATATATCATGTACTGCTCCAAAGTTGTACACTTTCTGGACTTTCTTTAGCTTTCCAGAGTATGTTACATTACTTTTTGGACTTTTTCTCCTTGTGTATTCTCTGTATTCCATAAATTCAAAACACTATTCCATCCACAATGTATAATTTGAGGAAAACCTTTTGAGGAAATGTACCTGATGATCACAGCTGAACAGCAAGAACACTCTGCTATTGTGTTCATTCTTCAGACAACAAAAAGATATCCACATGTTTTAATAAAAAGCTGCTAGTTTCTTGTCTATTTTTTCATTCAGAAAAATTTACATTTTCAATGACAAAAGTAATGTTTAAAGTGTGTCTTAGTAAGATGAGTGTAAAGCAGATTGAAAGAAAAATATTCTAATTCTTCCTATTTTGTGGTCGCTTGTTACTGTGATTGGTCATGAGAGTGACACATGCACATGCTTCTGCATTGGTCAGGAGTATCTCTTGGACCTGTTTTCCCAAAAATGTTGGATTCCTTCTCATGTGCCTACCTCCAAATCTCTGTCTGCAGTATGAATTATGCATTAGGAATTGGTTCAATCTGGGTACATTTTCAGTCACCATACACCATACACCATACAACTCTTAAGACTGTTCACCAAGGTATCAGATTTGAAACACTTAAAAATATAATGCCCACTTCTTGATGCAACTGGGTTCAGAGAAATTATTTAAACCTTAATGCCTGAGATGGCACTTTTCATTTAACAAATTTAAGATGTAAATGGTTTTAATACAAAAATGAAAAAGGACTCTGAAAAGCTGAATATTTTTATATCAGTTTTTTTAAAACAGGGAAGCTGAGTCTTAGAAAAGTGGCAAGTTTTGTCTATGATCACACAGCCTGGCAATGACAGTAAGATTAGAAAATAAATCTCCATTTTCTGCACAAAACACTAAATCATGCTGCCTTCAGAAATCAGCTTTCCATTCCTTTCCTCATCAGGAAGAAGAGTTAATTGATGTGTGTAAGACATGGAAGTAAGCCAGCAGAAAAATTCTGTGTGAGTGCACAATGTCATGAATATTTTCTATTATATGGACAATGGACATTTTTGGTCAAATATTCTCTGGAGAATCAGGAGTCAGCTGAACAGAATTATTAGCATATCAGAGCTACTGCATATCAGAGAAAGCAACACTTTCTTGAAAAGCTACTTCTTCACAATAAAGATGCTACTCTTTTCATTGCATGTTCATTTTTAAAAGCACAATACAGCCATATTATACAGAGTGAGTTTCGAACAATAATGTGCAGTAATGTGTCCAGTAACCTTTATTCTGTTTCTCTCTGTGGAAGTTCACTAAGGATAATGCATACAGCTAAGAAAAGGAATTTGAAATTTAAGAGAAGCAAAAAGCCAGCATAAAATCAGAGGTTCAGCTGTGTATTAAAACATTCTTTTGAGAGGTCGAGAAATTGATCATGGGTGAGCTAGCAGAAGATATTGAGCCTTAAACTGCTTCTTTTTTCCCTTGCTTAAAAAGATAAAGTCAGACCCAACTTGTTACTGGAGCTTTAGAGCCCCACAGCAGGATGCAATTTGTGACTAAGGAGCAGGAGCAACACAACTCACTTACATTGTTCCTGCACAAGACAGCAGCTTCTGCTTCAACCCCCTCCTCTTTTCCTCACGTTGCCATTGTCTTCACTCTTAGTGTCTCAGAGTATCTTTTTAATTGCTTATCAAATGGATAGTTATTGTATCATAAAATCTTCAAAGCCATTTCCCAGTCCCATTCAGTTGTGGAGCTGAACTTTTATACAATGATGTATCACAACGGATTATGCTAATAAGCTTGTTAATAGCTCTAGTGGTGTTAACTGAGCGCATTAAAACAAACTGGTCCTTGAAATAGATTAGGAAATGTTTTATAAGGGGCATGTGATCTAAGAGCAGCCATGACAGGGCTTGTAAATAATAGCAGAAACTGGCATGACTAAAGAAATACTCACCTAAATTATTTATATGTTAATCAAAAATACAGTTGTTAAGCAATATCATTAGTTCATTACTAATTGGTTTATGGATTTGTGATGAATTACTTATTTGCATGCAAAGTAAACCCTAAGCCTTTTGTTCAACATTTCTAACCTTCGAATCTTTGCAGGTTTCCTCTCTGCAGCCCTCTTCACGAAAATAATTACATCAGCTTGTCAGAGAAAGTAGATTTTCAAGGTAAAGGTATAATTTTCTTCTGCAATGTATGCAATAGTTTAATGTCATATATTTTTTAAAAGTCCTAATATATCACCATTTCGTGCTTGAGAGATATGCAATTAAAGCTGTACAGTGTATATTTCTCCTTAACCTTTACCAAAAATCCTACACTTTGAACATTTATTAGCAGTGGAGGCAGTGGTCTTGTTTCATTCCCATATATCAAGTTGGACTGTCAGACATGTTATTGTGGGGAACATTAAATTCCACTGTAGTTATGATCAGATTTGGCTAAATATAATCTAAGGAATAAGAACACTTATGGAACTATTGTAGGACATTCTAAAGATGTGGGAGAGTGATCTATACCAAGGTGATGATAAGCCTTTACATGTGGTGTCCGAACTCGTTGGCAAGTGTCTAATTATAAGGTTTTCAGAAATGCAATCTCTTACCAACCACTTGTCTTCTTGTTCTTTTTTTCCTTGTTTTCCTCACGTTCCTATTGCAACTCATTCCTGTCCTGTCCTCCTTTTTTCTATTTTCATTTCCCTCTATTTTTTCTATTTCCTTCCCAACTGCCTCCTCAACCCAACACAGTAGCCTGTGTTCCCAGCTCTCAAACAGTTTTTCCAAGCTCACTACTTCAGGCTGAAGTCTATAGACCCAGGAACATTATGACATTACTTACACTTTTGAGGGCTTTTCCATGTAAGGAGGACTTAGACGTTCCCTTCCCTTCCCCTCCCTTTTTCACATTTTTTTTCAAAGCCTTGCTACTACAGAATCGTGTAAGCCGTGAATATAATTAAATGAAATTAATATTGTCCATCAGCTTGGCATGTTTCTTTTTGAAGAAATTTAACTTTTCTCTCTCTTGGAATGCAAATAATAAGAATAATTATTTCATATTTACAAAGATATTCTTCAAGGAGGTGGGGATCAGTATAAGATTCCCAGAGATTTTTCAGCTGTTATTGTTGAGAAGAAGTTCCAGATGTATTAATGAAAGTAGGCCTGACAAGGACCAACAGTTCAGGGTATGAAATCAAGATTCTGTGAGCAAAAACTAATATGAACTGAGGAGAACTCTCCTCCAACTGGTCTCTCTATGTAATGAAATAAACAATCCCACCTTTCAAACACATCCTACCCCTAATTCACATTTCCCTCACACAAGTCTATCTCATGAATATCCTGAAAACCCTTCTATCAGTTGACCTTCTAGGGTTTTCTCTTTTCAAACACAAAGATTGTGGTGCATTTTCCAGCAGCTGCAGGTTGTTTTTCTTTGATATTTATCATTCACAGTCTGCTTCAGCCCAGCAAGACATGCATCACAGTCTAATCCGAGCAAGATTCACAAGTACAATACACACTGACAAAACTGAAAAAGAAAGTGAAAAGCAATGCAGAAGAAGACAACCAAAGATAATGGACAAATTTGAATGGTGTGGTAAAGCAAAATTATTTGTTGTTGTTGTTATTATTATGTTTTGATATAGTAATAATAATTATATATTAATAATAAAATGAATAACAATTATGGTAATTTGGCACAGTATAAAGGAATAGCAAGAGAGGGCGCCTGCTCCTCAAAGATTTCTCATTCAAGTAGGTAAATGTAGACAAGCTAGCAGGAAGTGAAACTTCACACTTGCACCACTCTGACTAAGCAGAGGCTGGCACTTTAGCCCAGCTCTGTACACATCCATTGCTAACTGTAGGACACCTGCAGAACGTGGCCTAGCATAGCTCAGGCCACTCAGTGTCCCATCCATTCCCCAAGACAGTCAAGCTCAAATTTCATCTACTCTGTTATAACCACAGACTGGATTTGGATTGAGATCTAGCATGGACCTCTACAGAGGTCTGCATTCATACACAAAGTGCAAGGTGATTTCGGGATGGAGCCCTGTGGTCTGATCCACAGCTACAGCCAAAGAACTGAAACAAATTGCCCAGGCCTGCACAGGAGGTCAGTGACAGAAATTAGAAACAGCATCCAGTTCGTACATGCCTGGGTTCAATACCACATGCAAGTAAATATTGTAAATAATTCTGTACAATTCTCCATTTATCTGTGATGTAACCTTATGTTAGAAAAAAACATGCCCAGAGGTCCTCTTTAATTTTGAAATTCAGATGAGGTTCTTTAATCTCCTTATTCCATGTTGAAAGACAAAAGAAAGTTTCAAGCAAAATAGTGCAATGTAATTGTGACAACGGACTACAAAAAATGAAATTTCCCACTAAATTCTCACAGAATAAGGAAGCCAGTGTGTACATTGAGTCATAGAATCATAGAATGGTTAGAGTTGGAAGGAAGCTTAAAGATCATCAAGTTCCAACATCCCTGTCATGGGCAGGGACACCTCCCATTAAATCAGGTTGTTCATAGCCCCACCCAGCTTGGTCTTCAACACTTCCAGGGATGGGGCACCCACAACTTCTCTGGGCAACCTCTTCCAGTGCCTCACCACCCTCGCAGTAAAGAATTTCTTTCTGGTATCTAATCTAAATATCCTCTGTTTCAATTTAAAGCCATTATCCCTTGTCCTGTCAAGTTCTGCCTGTCCTTCATTGCTGCTTATATATTGCAACCCTGACCTTGTGAAACTACATTTAAGGAGCAGAAGAAATTTTCCACAGCTTGTGGATATCCAACATTCAACAACTTGTGATATGCAGAAGAATAAATATGGGTGGGGGAAAAGAAAATACTTTATGATTTTTTGGTTCTTAGACCTTTGCTGACACAAGAAGACTTTGGCATTTATGCTAGTCTTCCTTATACCCAGAAAGTGGATACTTGAGTCTTTTACGAATAAACCATTTCTGAAATCCTAAGAAATTAGTCAAAATGCATAACTTTCACTTAATTTACCATTCTTTGAGCATAGGATATGACATTTAATGCTTTTTCTACAGAAAGAACAAGTCACAACTGAATTATTCCAGTTTGCAATCATTTTCTTGTGGATACAGTGACAAGAACATATACATGTAGAAGGCAAGAAAAAACAGAAGAAAATGCAACATTTGCAACCACACCTCCCTTAAACATTGACGATGATGATGAAATTGATGCCCTCCAGGATTACTAATATTGTTTCTATGTCCATATTTTCACAGGAAAGAGATGAGATACAGCCCTCAGCAAATTAAAAGGCTGGAAGATAGGCATGGCAAGGACTTAAGGCCATAGACAAAGACTAAGTTATTCTAATTACAAGTATAGTAAAAGCAAATATTCCAGCCATAGATTGTGGCCTCATGTTTGCCTATCCCAAAACTAAGTGTTTAACATATGCTTTGGCCTTTGCCTGGAACCAGGGAAAAGAGGTAAGAACTACCTGGAGAATCACCCCATTTTAAGGGGTATAACAAAGACAGGCAAAATTAATTATCTCCCAGACAAGTCTTTCTCCTCTGTGGACTGCAAAGGAAGCCTAGAAAAACTGAATAGACTCAGTGTGCCAATTTTAGATAGCTTAAATTAGGTGAGATATCTCCCACTTCATACTCCGGGATTCTTCCCGAAGAAGAATCGGGAATCACAGGGTTTCCCCTGTGGTTCAGGAGCAGAACAACCCCCCCCCCCCCCCCCCNNNNCCCCCCCCCCCTCATCATTCAGGTGGAGGCAGTTAGAGACCTGCTCCTCCATCTGGACTGTCACAAGTCCATGGGATCGGATGGGCTCCACCCTTGGGTGCTGAGGGAGCTGGTGGAGGTGATTGCCAAGCTGCTTTCCACCACCTATCAGCATTCCTGGTAATCTGGAGAGGTCCCAGAGGACAGGAGGCTCGACAATGTGACTCCTATCTATAAGAAGGGCTGTAAGGAGGATCTGGGGAACTACAAGCTTGTCAGCCTGACCTTGGTACCACAGTATTCTCCCAGGGAAATTGGCTGCCCATGGCCTGGATGGGTATACTCTTCTCTGGGTAAAGAACTGACTAAAGAGCCATGCCCAGCAGGTGGTGGTTAAAGGAGTTAAGTTCAGCTGGCATTCCATTACAAGTGGTGTTCCCCAGGGGTCAGTACTGGGGCCTAATTTGTTTAATATCTTTATTGATGACCTAGATGAGGAGATTGAGTGTACCCTTAGTAAGTTTGCAGGCGATACCAAGTTGGGAGGTAGTGTCAATCTGCCTAAGGGTAGAGAGGCCCTTCAGAGGGATCTGGATAGGCTGGATTCACTGAGGCAAACGGGATGAGGTTCAACAGGCTAAGTGCCGGGTCCTGCACTTTGGCCACAATAACCCCATACAACGCTATAGGCATGGGGCAGAGTGGGTAGAAGACTGTGAAAAGGAAAAGGGCCTGGGGGTGTTGGTCGATGCTCGGCTGAACATGAGCCGACAGTGTGCTCAGGTGGCCAAGAAGGTCAATGGCATCCTAGCCTGCATCAGGAATAGTGCAGCCAGCAGGAGCAGGGAGGTGATCATCCCCCTGTACTCAGCTCTGGTGAGGCCACACCTTGAGTACTGTGTTCAGTTTTGGGCCCCTGACTACAAGAAAGACATCAAGGTCCTAGAATGTGTCCAGAGAAGGGCAACAAAACTGGTGAGGGGTCTGGAAGACAAGTCTTATGAGGAATGGCTGAGGGAGCTGGGATTGCTTAGTCTGGAGAAGAGGAGGCTCAGGGGAGACCTCATCACACTCTACGACTTCCTGAAGGGAGGTTGTGTAGAGGAGGGGATCAGCCTCTTTTCCCAGATAACTAATGACAGAACTCAAGGGAATGGCCACGTTGCCCCAGGGGAGATTTAGATTAGATGTCAGGAAAAACTTTTTCTCTCAAAAAGTGGTCAGACACTGGAATGGCCTGCCCAGGGAGGTGGTGGAGTCACTGTCCTTGGCGGTGTTCAAGAAGTCTCTGGACATGGTGCTGTGAGACATGATTTAGTAGCTCAGTGGGTAGTATTGGTGATAGGAGGACGGTTGGACTAGATGATCTTCTAGGTCCTTTCCAAGCTTGTGTTTCTATGATTCTATGATCTGGCTGAGTCTGGCAGATATGAAAGCATGGAATTTTCTAAGCAGGATTTAAAGACCTTCACCTTTCTTAGCTAAAATTGTATTACCTGCTCAATGTCTGAATTTGATGATGTTGACATTGCACTTCCATGTGGGAATTGCTTAAACTGTAAATAATGCAAACCCTCAGTTACATGTGCAAAATTGACAATGAAACTATAGTTGCTCATCTAAGCGTTTGGAGGCCAGCACAACTCAACTACTGAAGCAAAGTCACTTCTAATCCCCAGCAGCAAACATGAACCAAATCCCATTTCTGAAACAGTGAGAAAAGGCTTTGGCAGACCTCACTCAATAAATGGGAACCCATTCACTCTCTCACTATTGTCTTGCAGCATTTGTCCTGCCCTCCTCCGTCTACTTTAACCCATTCAGGTGTATGTAGAGATTTGTGGAAGGCATCAGCTTTGGTTCCATGTTCATGTTGTGGTTTGCCCTGGGCATCCTAACTGCTGCCAATGCCAGCATGTGTACCACAAGGTGATTGGTATTGGCTTTAGCGACACATATCATGGGCTTTAGGGTTCCAGAACACCCCTAGGACACCCCTCGGGACCCCTAGGCTTTGAAGCCCTGGAGGAGTTTTGAGTAGTGAGTTGTCATTTCCAAAATGTCACATGTCCTCTCAGTGAAGGGGTGATGAGAAGTCTCATCAACTTCTGAAGCTGGTTTCTCCTCAGCTCCTTCCCAGCTCTCACCTTCTCACTTCTCTACTCGGAGTTGCTTAGCCAAAGAAAATGGTACAGGTGAAAGCGCTCACTGGTGTGCATCACTCATGCAAATGGAGGTTTCACACTGGAACCAGTTCATGAGGAGGCAACCCAACACACTTTGGTATGACCATCATTTTTTTAAGGAAAAAAAACGCAGCAGGCACCAGTAGAAGTTTCCTATGAATGAAGCTGGGATGAAAAGTGGAAGAAAACCCACTTTTCTTTAGTCTGACTGTCAAAAAAAGGCAGACAGAAAGAATGAACTAGCTACAAGGAACGAAGTAAGTGATCTCTTCCGATTATAATCAGGACACAGAGCCTGTGATATCTCTGGGAGCTCAATCTAAATAAGGCCCTATCCTCTCGTCTCTTTCGCATTATGAATAAAAACATGAAATTAGTTTTATGTCAGAAGAACAACCCTTAAGACACTTGTAACTTATAATTATAATTTCTAAGCTGTTTGGCTTGTCAGTATCAAGGAATTCACAGCCCAAGACTTCCAGGACTTTATAGGCTGAGACACGCTGTGCTAGCTACGGAAAATTAACTATGAATCTCTCATCTGCATCCTGATTTATTAACTACAGTGAGAAACAGAAAGTTAAAAAATGTACTGTATGTGCATAGCCTGCTAGCACAGAAGAAGCCATTAGCTGTGTTTTGCCACTAGTCAATAAACTACACAAAAATATAATGCATACATTTAGG
>VXBJ01006749.1:594522-641316 GCA_013400055.1 Nycticryphes semicollaris
GAAAAGGAAAAGGAAAAGGAAAAGGAAAAGGAAAAGGAAAAGGAAAAGGGAAAAAAAGGGAAAAAACCCCAACATTTTCAGACTGCCTTTGCTATGCAAAATTCCATTCCCTCGTTAGATCTGGCTGAAAAATGGCAGCATCGCCTGTGATGTATTTTGAAAGAAACAGTATTTTTTAACATACTTTGAATAAGAATTCTGAGAGGGAGGGCTGACCAAAAAAAAATCAGGAATTTAAGTCCACTTGAAACAGGAAAATAAACTATTAAAAAATCCAAGATATTTCAACAGCAGTCTTTACCAAAATTTTGTTCTTCCAAAGAATGTACTTAACTTGTCATGGGTACTATTCCCGATTTTGCAGTTTTTCCAGGTTCTATTATCTTTCCAGCTTTGAAATTTTCTTTTTACAATACCACCACTAAAACTCTACCCTTTTTTACTGGTTTGAGGATATAAGGAGCTTGTCTGTATTTCAGATTTTGTTTTGTGGGAGGCAGAGTGGGTTTTTTTCATGTCCAAGTCAGCTAGCTCTATTTTGTAAGTGAAATACAAGCAACACAGCTTGGCTCCTTAGAATGCATTTAATGACAGAACATAGTACCTTTTAAAAAGGGTGAGTAACAATCATTCTCACTGTTTTTGGATGAAGAAATGAGGGCATCCCCACCTATGGGCTTTCAGGACGCACTCCTTAACTGTTTGAAACATTAAAAATTTCAGTGGATCAGAAACAGGACAAAGCCAAAAAGAATAATCTCAAGAATTTCAAAAGTTCTGATTACATCAGGTTCATTCCTAAATCACTCCTGGTTTTTACTTTGCAAGATCAAAATCCAATGACAATAATTTGCATAATTGAATCACTGTTGCATCACTTATGTGTACAAAGTTATAATTAGACCTGGGACACTGACCTTAGTTTTCCTTTTTGTGAACAGAGCATTTCTGAGCTTCTAACAGTGCTGGAGTTCAGCCAAATGCAAAAGAGAATTTGAAATTAAATTTTAAGGAGCCAAAAAATGCAAATAAAAAGAACGGTCTTTACTCTGGTATTAACAAAGGCTTTTCAGCATTTATACATTCTGGCTGTGACAGAGTTAAATGTCTGATCACAGATTTGTGATATATATTGACTGTACCAGATTAAAAGTTAGACTTTATTTGTAGCATAAATCTGGTAGATGAATATGTAATGTACGTTCTTCTTTTATCACGTTCATAGAATACTCTGAAACTTTAACCCCCGGAATGTTATCTACATATTTTCCTCTGTATTTTGTATTCACAGAAATAATCACATTAGTTGCTGGATACCTTTTAGTAACACACTTTTCTTTTAGTAAATAAAAAAGACTGCCACTTTCCATCATTTCGCAACACCTAGAAAGACAGTAAAATCTTCAGAGCGATTGCATCTTTCTTTTGCTTGCTCTCACACACGTTCCCTCTAGAGAAGCAGATGTTTGACTTGTCTCATGTAAAAGGCAAAAATTGAGTTACAGCTTCAGAGTGCAAGATTTGCAATGTTTGCTACAGTTTATTAATGTTAACCAAATAAAAATGACATTAGTGAAAAAGATCTACATGATATCTCAGAACTCCCAAGATTAGGCCAGATGGTCACTTCTAACTGGTATAATCTAGTAAGCTCTGTTGAGAGACAGGCTATTGATTGAATTTCTGACTTTAAATGCAAGCCCCATATCTGCACATGTCCACAGTGATATCAGTTGCTTGAAATCCAATACAGAGGTGTAGATTGGGAGATGATGTTAGTTGCTACCTATTAAAACTGTCAATTCCATCTGTTGTCTAACACTTTAAAATACTGAGTGTAGTTTTTAATAGATCAGTATTAGATTAAGAGGCCGTATATTAAGGCTTTTACTAGCTGAGAAGCGTGGGTAAATGTGTAATTAAATGACACAATGGAAAAGGAACTCCGTTGGCTGGAACTGGCCCAAATTAGCATCAAGCAGAAAGCAAATGCTGTGATTTAGGATTTCTGCAGCCGCCAGACTTCCCTAAAAATGAATAATGTGCAGCCCTATTGAAATTCTCTTTACAAGCAAGTATATCATGATTAAAATGTGGAAGTGTTGTGAGCATTATGATTATCCAGCTCCCTGCACAGTGCTTCCACAGGTACTTCAGCGACTCTGTACATCTGCCAAACTGCCAGGCTCTGATGACATTCCCAGAAGGGCTGTCTCAGATGGATGATGACAGCCCCATCAAAGCCATGTTTCTGGAAAGCTGTAGTCCTGACTGTCCCATATCCCCCAGAATATAGCTGAAAACCATGCTTGGAAGTCCCAGGGGTACGCAATAGGCTGGTGGTTCAACCTGTCCCTTCCCCGCAGGTGTAGAGCATCTCCAGGTGCTGGGCAGGTACCAAGGGCTGATGGGGAGGGAGGACGATGGACAGCCACTTCCAACATTGCCAACCCGACATCCAGCAGCTGTTGCTGCTTAAATTTAATCGGAGAGGAAAACTGCCCTCCTTGAGCCATATGTACCAGCATGACCAAAAGAAAGGTGGGGGCAGGGGAAAAGAGACAAAATGTTGGAATGGACCTTAAATGCAGTCTCATAGACAGACAGAGGAATTCGATTGCTTTATAACTCCCAATATTTGTACATAGAGGCAAAACAGACATACCCAATATGCTGGAAGAAAAGCAGTAGGAGTCTTCCAGCTGTCTGGAGGGCCTGGGAGTAGGTTTCTCATAAAAATTGATGGTTTATTTTTCTCATAAATTTTCTCTAGAATAAGCAAGGAACCTCCTAATTCCTAACCCTAGCTGTGCCAATGCATCCCAAAATAGAAGAGAATGGGGGCTCAGACAAAACGTTGCTCTGTGATTTTCTGCACTCTTTCTGCATTAACATTTCACTTTAAATACAAACTTTGAGAGCAGCATAATGGTGGCCTATGGAAGATGTAGAAGAGCTTCCTAGAGAGAAGAGCTTGGAAGAGATCTGAAAAATTCTGTTTGCAAGCTACTAGTGGGCTGTAGTCAAAACAGCTTTATAAATCCCCTGAATATACCACAAGAAGTTTTGGAAACTTAAAGCCTCTTCATGTTGTTAACCAGTACAAGATACATGAAACATTCATGGGAAATGAATGTTAAGTGAATACTACAGTATACTCATAGAATACAAATTGTAAATTCAGAAACACTGTATTCCCAACAGATACACAATTTGAAGAATTATGTTCATTCCAGATAGAAACAGAGACAATATTGTGTGATATAGCTGATAAATTAACCAGCAAAGGTCCAGTTGCATGCATTAAATGCTCAAAACAAATCTGTAGGACTAGAAATATTTCTGGGTAGCATTAAACGACTTAGAATAACAAATATCTTCAAGAAAATCCAAAGTTGCTATACAGATTATTCACAAAACCAAGAAAAATTCAATGAATGGATTATGTACTCAGTTCTGCTTGCTGCTTCCTATGGTAGAGCAGAAACTGTTCTTCATGAAAGAAAAACCTTCACCATCCCTTTCTCCTGGGTTTGAAATACTTAGCATCACACAGCAATACAGATGCAGTAAGTATTTCAAGTCTGGAGAGCAGCAATTCCACTCTCACCATGGCTCTTTTTTAAGGGATTGTAATTCTCCAGTCTGGCCACCGTGGTGGGACTTGCGCTGATATGACTGGCACCACCAAAAAAATCAACAGAGCTTTTATAATGGATTTCATAAGAACTAAAGCTTTATAGTACATGAATGGAGAGAGGTTGGATTTTTCAAAGCTTTCAGCACACTTTAAACTAGAAATGCTAACTTTAATTACCTCAGTGAGCCACTGGAAAATCCTACTTCATAACCCAGACTTTATCAAACTAAAGGTTAAAAATCTCACATCTGTTTCAAACTTTTTTATTACCCCAAAGGGTAGGAGAAAAATAGTGACTGTAATAAATGATTCTTTTAAACAGATAATAGGTTTTCTGACTGATGTCAAAAGATACCTAAGAAATTAATCACTAAATATAAAAAATAATACTTTACTATAATTCCCCACCCTCCCTTATCCAAAAGAAAGGGCAATTCACAGAAGGGACTGGCACAACAGCAGAATTTAAATCATGACAAAATGTTTGCTAGAGCTATAAAGGCTAATAAACAAGTTTGTATGTTTGTTTGTTTCTAGGAAGAGAATGGATTTAGCGACAGCATAGATGGGATGAGCTGCAGAAACATAAGCAACTCAAGTTGCACCTTACCCCATGACACACATCACATACTAGGGAGGTTCCAAGTTTTACAGACAGCACAGACTCCCTTACAATATGATTTTTTGGCTACTCATTTCCTTTACATCCAGGACTTCTAAGCAACCAGTTAGACTCATTGTTCCCTCTAGAACTTCTTATCGTTATGAGTGAATTTGTATTTCTGTCTTTGTAGGAATCAAATGCTAATTTTAAATAGAAAGGAAATCAGCAGCTGAGTTTCTGAAATATGATATTAGAAATCACATTGTGACACTGAAAATCACAAATTGGGGATGGAAAAAAAGATTAACTGAATACGGTATGAACTAATTATAGTGAACTGCACACACACATATAGACTCTCACACATATATTTACAGCTAGCCACAAAAAAACCCAAGATATAGTATTACAGGAGACCAAAGAAAAGCAAGATCATGGACGTCGCATAAGATAATTAAAGGGATAGAATCAAACATATGGAATATTCTCATGCTAAAATACACAAAGGATTCCATTGCTATTGAATTTTTAGCAGCTGCCAACTTTACTAATACTATTACAAGAACACATGGATGGGACATGCTTCAAGACTAGCACCAAGGGGGATCAGCTTTGCTGACTGCAGAATCTTTACCCACCTCTCACCAAAACTGTCCCTAATCTGTACTCTTCTGCCATGGTATTTTCCAGCACCAGCTCAGAGCTGCTATTTCTTTCTTGTTGGAACTGTGCTGCAGATGTAAGTGTTGTAGCAGGAAAAGAAGAGACAGGGGCTAAGGATGGAGAGGAAGAAATAGAGAAGTAGGAGAAGTTGAAGGCTCACTCTCTACTTTCTCGTCACTCCCTTCCTCCTCAGGCAAAGTGCACAATGTAGGAATCAGATTTTGATAAAGGATGCAGCACCCACCAGCTTCCACAGGCTATCATCTGCCCAGTGGGAGCCACTGAGTACAGAGCAGGGCTGAAAATATGTTGCCTTTTGAAGAAGTTTTACTGAGTGCTGCGTTCCTTCAAAACATCTGACCTGAGCTATGACCATTGAGCAATTTTGAAAACTGTTTCCCTATGTCTGAAATGCTTAATATTCACCAGCACCTAGAGGAAGTGTATAACAGGAGCTTGATCCTCAATGCTGGGATAACTGAGTTTCTGATTTTGCATAGTAAATTATGTACCTGTCCTTGCCCATTGTTGCATTAGTAAGGCTTGCTCACATAAGTAGTGGCTACTGAATTATGTTCGTTTTTCCATTTTTTCCCAGTATTTTCAATTGCAGATGAAGGAGAGGGTGACCTGCCTGATACGGACATGTTGAGTAAGACTGTCCTTTCTAAAAAGTTATTAAAACTGCTGTTCTTTTTGTAAGTTATTTAGGTTTACTTATTCATAATATCATTTAGCACAAATTTTTTCCACCACTTACATCATTATTGTAACAGTTAGTGTCACCGGTGCAGCGGCAAGAAAAACCTAGAGAAAAGATTGCAACTCGTTATCATTCATTACTGTAGTGAAGAGAGATTAGAAACATAATGGAAACTGAGAGATGTACCTTAGTGTCACTTACCTTGTATTTTGCTCAGAGCCAGGAACTTCCATGGGCTGTGATAGTGGCTTGCTCACTGACTTCCAGTCTATGACCTTGGGTTGGTCATTTGACCTTCTGATGTCTTCATTGCCCCAGTGTAAACTTGGATAAAAAGTACAGTCATGCGGAAACCCAGTGCTGTATTCGAGGAAAACTTTCCTGCTTTTACAGCTATATTTTTGAGCTTATATAGATAGAGCTGCTCAGTGAGTTATAGTTATTTAATACTTCCCATTGTAAGACCTCATTTTCAGATGTTGTAACTTTGCCAAATGCTAATAATCTGAGTAAAAATGTTTCATGTTGTGTGACTGCCACAGTGTGACAAAAGAAGTAGTAGTAATATTTAGAAATTTAAGCATAGTTTCTGAAGATATAGAGTTTCTGAAAAAAAAAAAATGGGCTTCGTGTGTTAAAATAATTCTCACAAGAATATCAGACAAGCTCTCTGTTTTGATACAGTAATATATTTGTCAGGGAGTGCCATCTCAGATGGGAATTTGTCTTTTGCCGCACTCTGAAAAATCTACATTGTTTTGGCCAAATTATTCATTTTGTGAAAAATCTGTTCACTAATGTTCACTGAAAAATCATTTTGATTTAGAGACTAAGTTATCTGAAAATTTCCATCAGCATAGAGCCTAATACTTTACCTGCACAGTCACAAGTTTGTCTGACACATCAAGATGTAATATAAGATACACACATTCAAGCAATACCTACTTAAGCTAGATGAAGTAGAAGTTTATATGTGAATGTTCCTAGCTCAACTTTGGTCCTACTATGTCTACAATGATACAGCTAAACTACCTAAATTTGTTTTAAGCACACTGAATTCCTCTTCTCTGCAGTATGCTGTATAGACATTGTGAAAGAAACAGTGCCAAACTACCAGGAGTGAGCTGGATGAATGACCTGCAGTGTGTCCTTTCCCTCTCCGATCAACGGTACTAAGAAATAGTATCTGTGATAGTGTCTCCCTTGCATAGATGTGCAGATGGTGGGGGAAAAAACATCCCTGAAATATGTTCCTATAATTGGAAACTGAAGTTTCAAAGTCACGAAACACAGACATTCACCTTACATGTAGGATTTTCTGAAGAGACACAGGCTGAGCCTACTCAGAAGTGGACATCAGGATGTTTTTCAGAAGCTCTCAGCATGTAAGTGAGTGGTAATTCCCCTGAGAGCACAGCCAGACAAGTTCTAAAGATGTTGGATCCCATTCTCAGTATAAGCTCATATTTGGAAATGGTCCAGGACACTCTGATAAAGTCTTTCTTTAATATGAGAATGACACCTTACTGAAAGCTTCCTATGGAAGAACTCCTCGTGTAACACATGACACAGGACACAGTGGGTCACTGATTTCACTCTCTTGTTATCACAGACAACTGATGACAGATAATCTCATCCACCGCTTTACCAAGGTCCATCATACTATTAGTTAAGATTGCTTGGGTTTGGATTTTTCTGCCGTACTTATCCTATTAGAAGGCTGTGATAAAATATAAGTGACAGATAGAAGTTCTTGAATTATCCTGACAGTTTCAATGAAACTTTCATGAGGAAAAGTTTCACAGCTTCCAGCTTGGAATTTCTCATCAAATTTCTCCCTGGGTAGCAAATAGTTTAATGGTGAGTAAGTTCAGATGTGGGAGGTAAAGACTCTTGGTCTGTGATCTTGATGAGGGAGGCACGTTCTTGGTCTAAACAAGGAAAACCATTGTGTCAGGGTTTCCTTCGTCTCAAAGGAATTGACCTTTACCTAAGGAGTGTCTGAGGATCTTTTATCAAAATGGGTCTTAGCTTTCCAGAGTCCTGCTTGCATTTTCCTGCATGAAGAAGACTGAAAATTTTATACTCCAAAAATTTCAGCAGACAATTTTATGGTTCCTCATTCACATTTATACATAGCAAGAGAGGAAGAATATTGCTAACCCCAAGCTTTCAAAAATAATGAGCTGGCTTTCAAAATCATGACTGGCTTAAAAATCCCAGTCTTTCAAAATAATGTCATTGAAATTCTTGTCTCATGGATTTGACTTTGCACTTTGTGGGCTAGAACTTTTGATTTATTAAATGACAACTCATCTTTTCACTTAAGTCAGTGAATTGAGGGCTTTTGAGTTTTTTACATTCCCAAGATAACATTAAGAGTTTGATGCAGTCTGTCTTGCAGAGATTTTTTGAGAGGCACTGAACAAACTAGTAATTTAGTACTGTATTTGGAGCCTTGCAGAAGACATTGTATTCAAGGAGCTATTGACCTTGGGCAAGCTACATCTGCTGTATTGGGCCTCATACTTAGGGCCCGACGAGCCCATATGTAAGCATGAGTAGCCATGGTATCGGAACCTGTTGCAGTGCTCCATGCTTGTCTGCTTTGCACCCTGGTGGGTGTTATGACAGGTATAACATTCCAACCTCTCAGGAGAAGATGTGTGGTTTTGTTTGTTGCACAAACATCACCCTACTGGAGAAAGGAGAAACCTCTCCATGGGTGGGATCTGCACAGTGTGCCATGGGAAAATTCATACAGGATCAACCGATGCTGTGTAAATGTGGGGTTCCCAGCATTTGAAGTGGGATAAGATTTACTCATTATCTGTGTTCCCCTTTTTATTCCATATTATGAAACCAGCTGTTTTATTATGCCATTTGTTGTCAGGTCTTGCCGAGACACAGAAAGATCCTTGCACTGCATGTCCCTCCCCGCCGCATAACAAGCTCAATCTTCAAAATTTAGGAAGTCTAGAGCCATCTGTGCCTCATTTCAGTAGCAGAGATCACGATCTTACTTCTTCTTAAGCGCAGCGCAGATGTGGTGCACTGTCTTCAGTCTGGTGAACAGCAACCAATGTGTACAGAACGATCATGAATTGCCATGTGTAAAGAGCTGATGCCTATTGCAAAACCCAGTCTTCACTGTGTGGATGTAGGCAGCACCCCCAGATACACTAGGTAATTAAACAAGTTAGTAGAAAGTACTAGTAAAAAGTAATTAATTTAATCTGAAAAAGCTATTTGTGTCATAAGTAGTTCCTAGTGGTTTCTGGGTTTGGAGTTTCTGTAAGTAGTGTTTGTTAGAGCAAAAAGCACTGCCATTATTATTAGCTTTTTGAAATAAGGTGCTGTAGCTTCTAGTGCAAGCTCTAATTAAATGCACAAGTCTGAATTTGATATTTGCTGGTGTCTCATGTCATTTCTTAAGTCAAACTGCGAGACAGACTTAAACCTGACACCTCTGGATCTTTCATAGAATATTCTTCCCTCTGTACAGCCTTCTCTGTCATCAAAACTGTGGCTCAGCTATTTGTGTGGATATGTGTGTGGGTACTGGATGGAAATTTAACAAGCTTTTATTATCCACTGTTAGCATTAGCCTGACTCTTTTGGTTGGTTGGGAGTTAATTGCCAAAAGGTTTTATGGTATATCTAATTGGCTCAGTCATCTTCCTATGCCATGAACCCTACCAGACTGCCAGTGTGCCCTGAACTCAAGCAGAGGGTAAGAGCCCATCAGTTATTTAGTATGTGCTAGAAGCATGCATTTTCTTTTCACTCCATGTGAAAATAGTTAACCACAAGGAAAGAGTCCCACCCCTCCACTTTGCAAAATGGTGAAATTAAGTTTTCCGTACAGCTACCAGGGGACTGCAGTAAATTACCCTGGTAACAGAGTTTACATTGATTCTGAAAAAAGCACTTGTCCATATGTAACAACGATAACCTTTTAGAAGGTTTGGAAAACAAATCTGACACCCCATTAAAAGGCAAATGATTTTTTCTCCACACAAGAAAAAGAAACTTTTAAGACATAGAAGGCTATTAATAAATAATGGGGCTTTTTTATAGGAAAGGCTGACATGAAAGCTTAAGCTATAAACTGTATCAGAGGCAGTATTTTGACTTGTGTGGTTTATTTGTCAAAGCAGTGAGATGGGATCTCATTTTTATTAGCTGCACAAAAGATATTTTATTGAATGTCACATTGTAATTTGATTTTAAAAGGAATAGAAAAAATTACATTTTCTCGGATACATAATACTGCAAAAACATGATAGTCATACTAACCACTAACCACAATGAGGAGTAATATAAGCCCTCCAAAATACACACTAGTACCTTACCAGTGTAAATGTGTATTTTCAGATTCCATGTACCGGAATATTTTTCCTGAATCCATTTTCATTTACAACTGTCTGACTAATATATAAAAAAATATATGCAAGTTATTAAATTATGTATGCAAACAACTAATATAAGAGTTAGATTTGAGGAGAAGGACAGCTTTTAATATTGTAAAATTATTCTTCAAGCTCAGTCAGATAGTTCATTTCTTTACAAGAAAAGGATCATAGCTGAATGCAGTAAAGAACAGTGATCAATACCTAGATATAACAGGAATGGGAATAAAGAGATCCAACATAATGTAAAATGGCCTGTAAAGATCTTGGGTTTTTTCGCTTTGCCATTGACTTCCTGAAAGTTGTTTAACCTCTCTTGATCTACTTCAGTGTCTGCGCTTGTGAGCATTACTGCCAAAGGCAGCAAGGAAGCTCAGTGTCTGAAGAAAGAAAAGTTGCATCTTCCGGTGCTGTTTCTGGTGCCAGTTTTGTCACAAAACACAGTGGCATCATCCCTTTGTGGGCAGCCTGGCCTTGGTGCTGGGATGGAACGCTCAACCCCTTCTCCTCCCTTCCAAAGCCACCTCAACATACCGTTCAGCCCTGTTATACAGGAGGGTGAGCCCGTACCCAACATGTGCCAGCCAAATGTGTTACTGAAACTTATGAGCAACATCCTTTATCACTTAAATTGATCACTGTCATACAAATCCCCCAAAAGCAACACACTATTGAAGAGCAAGCTCCTAGTGACAGGGATGCTTATTTTAGTTGCTAGTATTTTCATTAACACTAAACCACTGAATTTTTATTTTTATTTCACCTAGAGCCTCACTTTTTGTCATTCACTGGAAGCTTCCAGAGAGCCATTTCCCAACTGCTCAATTTTTACAAGCAAAATAGAGGGAAAACAGAAGGAGAAACATCAGTAGTTGAATGAAAATCACCTATATCACCTTCAAAAATGTAAGTAGGAAGACACATATTCTGCAATCCCACCTCTACTGCATCGATTCAAAATCCTGCTTACCCCACTGAAGTTTTCACTATCCCCTGGGCCATTAGCAATCCTATATATCTTTCAAGACTCTGACTCTTCTGCTGGAAGGAGATTGCAAGTCATCAGCTCCGCCTTCAAGATTCAGATAGCGCCCATCCTTGGATGATCTTATTTAGATTGCAGCAATTCTGGCACTTCACAAACATTTATCAACTAGTAGTCCTCACCAGACATAAACCCCAGAGGGGTTATGCAAGAGAGATAAACGCTACTCTACCCCAGAAGGTGGGATTTCAAAACAGCTAGGGAAATTTCATAGCCAAAGCTATATCCACTTGCAACAGATCTTGTGCTATTAAAATATTTGAGGCCAAAATATTTGAGGCCAATATTTGAGTAATGTCCTTTTTGACATCTCAATGGTTGTTTTTTAGGCCGCGACTAAAGAGGTAGGATGCAGAACGTACTACTATATCTACAGGTCCCATAGGGTGCCTTCTGTAAAATCCACACAAACACGTTTAAGTGTCTTTCAATGCACAGATTCAATGCACATAGTGCAATGAAGACATTTAACATCCAAGGTCTTCAGTGCAATTTTAATTCTTCACACTTTCAAAATGAAAATGTTGTTCAGAGGTGAAAAGGAGATTGATTTCCCAAACTGCATAATTTGCGTTTTTCTGAGAAGCACTCCCTCCTGCAGACAGAAGAAGAGGTTGGTCAAATTTCGTTGGTTCTGAGGTAAATAATATTTCAAAATCAGATTCCTACCATTTCCTCTTCTATCTGTTTTTTAAAAGAAAGTTTAGATCCCACTGTCTTGTGTTAAAAGCCCTCTCCAAAAGTGCTGTAAAATAGTTAATGAATAGCTCAAAGGAACTGAGAGAAGGAAATGCCAGTTTCTAGCAGCTGACGGGGGTGAAACAGAAACATGATAGTAACTGATAAGCCTGACAAGAGTAAGACAAGTCGGAATACTTAGAAAGGCACAATTCTGGTCTCTGGAGACATCTCCAAACAGGGAAGTTCACAGTGGTTCTAGCTGGTTCTGGAACTAGGCAGGAGTGCATGCATGCACTTTTGAAAAATTCTTCTGTTCTGCCTGAATGACCTAACCAAACACCACATTCTCTACCAAGACCTTAGAAATTTCTGGAAGTGAATTCAGAAGGTGTGAACAGAAATTCAGTAGAGCATACTGAACAGATGCCTTCATAAGGGGTAGGAGATATTTAGAACATGAACTACAACAGCAGCCTCCTGAATCTTCAATGATCCTAAGAAATGGTCTCCTTTCATATATCCTACAGTAAACCTGTAATTTTGCAGTTAAAATGTAGAAAAATATTCAAAGTAAAAAAATGTTATGTTGTTTTTTTTTAATACACCCAAAGGTAAACTGTCAGGACTCACGGAGTCTTTTGATTGGTTGGGATTTTTTAAGGAAGAAAATATCAACAGGTAATATCAAAGTTAAATTACAGTACCACGGTACTTTTAATTTACCTTGCCTATTTGTATCTATAAAATCTGTCTTTGGACACCAGCAAGAGTCTGCAGTCTAACTGTACATAAATATTTGGAAAGTTCACAGAGAATGCCCATTCATGACCATCAATATTTTTTTATGCTGGGAGAGTCCAGTCCCTCCATTGCACATGTATAATAGCACCAATAGCTGGAATAAACCACATGGCCTCTTGTGTTTCCTGAATAGCTTAATTGTAAAACTAAATATTCCTATGGCCACCACATGTCTGACTGTTCCTAGACAGTCACACTGGGCAGATGAGGGCTGTTCATCCCTGTTAGAGAAAATACGTTTATTCTGACACCGACTCCAGATGAGAGGGATTCAGGTTACCCATTTTCTTTGTGGAAGCACCTCCCACATGCATCCCTCTAAATTACCATCTTGCTATTGGGAACAAAGGCCTTCAGAGAGGTCAGCTGGGCACCTCCCCATACCCTCACCTTCTTACTGTTTTTTTGCTCAAAACATTATTTTGCTACTCAACTGTCAGGGTAACCATACCCTTGCCAATCTTATTAGCATCTGCTTCATCTAACCATTAGCATAATTCATTTGCCAATTAGCATATCCTAATTGTTACTGGGCACCTGACAGTGTCCATAGCAAATCATGCCAGGAAGAGAGCAAATGTGTCCATCCATCTGGCTGACTCCACTGGAGTCTCCAGTGGTGCTCCCTGACTCCCCCTTACCCTTTCTTCTCATCAGCCACTTCATGCAAGCATACCTTTGATGGCCACTTGGCTAAATAACCCTCAGAAAACACCTGCTAATCCATCCCTGAAGCAGTTTTTGCATGCCCAGACTGACTTCAGCTGCAGCATGGGACACAGGTGCTTGTCCCTGACAGAGGACCCACCAACTAGGCTACTGTTTTGTAGCAGACTAAAGACTTCCATGGTGTATCTCTCATCTTCTCATGTCCTACAATAAGCATGGAAATGGTCCTTAGCAAACAGCCAAGCATTTCAAGGTTTGGCCTATATAAGTAATTTTTTCATTTTCTTTGTGGAAGTGCAATAAAAAACATTCCTCTTACAGCATTTAGTAAGGGATCAGGCCACTTCCAAAGCACTTTAATATCCTTTGAGGGATAGCACCATAAAAATATAGTGTAACTAGCAATGTCCTTGACATTATTAAGTCTGTTTATTAATTATAAGACTTAAATGAATTTCAGATTTTTAAATTCTGCAGATGGTGACTAGCACATCAATATCCAAGTTCTTATTAGATTTACAAGAACATTGACTTTAAGGGAATTCAAACCACATTTCTTCTATTAATATTACATTGTTGTGCCAATCTCACAGCAGTCAGTATGTTACGAAGAAAACATCAGAGGGGTGTGGTAGCCCTCTGCAAAAGTTCAAAACAACACCAGGGCTACAAACATGATATTGCTCATCTTGGTCTAATATTCCCAACCTTTCCTTGACCCAGGATTCATAAACAACAAAAGGAAAACATGAGGATGGCTTTTAGAGGGGTTTTGTTTCACCTAAGCTTAAAAGTTCTGCCATACAGACCTCTATACCTGGAACAGTCATCATCAGCTCCCTCCGAGGTCACCGAAAGGACTGTACTTCCATGGTGTATCTCATTTGAACTGTTTTACAGGTCATCTTCTCGAGGGCAAGACAGACTGTTCTTAGAAAAGCTGGCCAGCTCAGATGTAAATCTTTAATTCAGCCAGATGAATCCTGCCTCTTGCCTGTTCCTCATCAACTCCATTGATTTACAAACCTGGTATGGAGAGAGGGAGAAAAGAAGTATCTACTTCTGCACATTTGTACAACAACATATACAGTCTTGGCAGGAATAGGTGACCATCATCCAGATGGCAAAGACTGTCCTCCCACTTCTTCACCCACCAGCATCACCCTTAGCACATCAGCTAGGGAAGGAGGCAGTGGAGCCTGCCGCCAGCCGTGCTGCTGGGGCTAGGCATGGGCACCGACTTTCCACCAAGGCTCCTGGAAGAGCAATAGCTTGACTGCGCTGGGTTTGAGGCACTGGAGCAGCATGTCCTCTCCCCCTTCACACAGGGAACTGCTGCCTTCTCTCGCCTGCGTCTGTAAGAATCTCTTCTGTTATTAATTACCTTCGTGCTTTTTGAAGTAAGAACAGCCTTACCACATTATCCACAGCACTGAAATTCACACTATCAGAATTACGTTGTTTATTATTCCTTTTCCCCCTTAAGAATTTATACGTTTTATTTTTACTAATTGCCAGAGATTTGGTGGGAATTTAGTTGGTTTTCTGAAAGTTACCTTTCATTAGGCTGGAGTGTATCACTTTCAGAAATGCAGTAGTGTTCTTCTGTCATGTGAGCACTATTAAAAATGCCCCCTTTTGATGTGCAACCCCTTTAAATCTCCCTATATATGTGAAAGCCGTCTGGCTCTAAGGCAGGCGTTCTTACTTGGTTTTTTACAACCTAGCAGAGAATAAAACTAATAAGTATTTCTCATTCTTTAAAGATTGATTTATTATCAGTTCCAAAAACATGCCTTTTCATTTGGAAAGTCATTTGCTCAGTTATGATTGCATATAAACAGCTGCTAAGGGTCAGCATGGGCCTTGGTGCTTGTTATTGCTTGCACTCCTTATGATTTTAGCTCAGCATAACTAGCAGTGGTGTCCTGGGATTCCAGAGTCTGTACTGATTACCAACAAAAGCCTCTTTAAGATCAGCAGAAGCAGTCTAGGGACTAATGGTGCCAAGGCAGTCTGAGGCACTGGAGCAATGCCCGAGGTCATAAAATGAGCAATGACAATTGCCCTGTCCTTGCTGATTCTATCAGCTTGAGAGTTTTTCAGTATCACACGGAAGACAAAAGGAATCTTTAGTCTTGAATGATATTATCAGCTAACATGAACTGTTTGGGGCTTGGGTTTGGATTTTTGTTTTCTGTCCGGTTCTGTTGCTGGGCATTTATTGTGTTCAAAAAGGCAGGTGGAGGTTTTAGTTCTAATACATATAACAGCTTCACACCAGCAGCAGCTTCTTTCACTAGCTACTTTGTTAATATGTTTATTTTGGAGAAAGGAAGAAGGAAAAAAGGGAAATGTTACTATTCTATATGTATTTATATATGTCGTAAAGTGCATATTATTCTTACATATGAACAGTTAAGCTGTATATCACATTCACTTCATCAGCAGAGTTTTCATCCTGGCTTAGGCTAAAATGAAAATGATCTTTGACTACCTCATCTCTCACTCCATATAAGCATATCAGAAAACCAATATATGACTGGCACTCTGTGCAAAATGCACAGGGATCAAATTGAAGGAATGTTCAGGCTCCTTGAGCTGTGATCATCTGAATGAGGAAGATTTCAAAGCATCGTGGGAATTCCCCAGAAGTTACACCAGAGACAAATTTGGCCTTTAGAATGAGATTTTATACATCTCATTCACACACAGCAAAATGTTTCATCACAAGTGGAGACACTTTTTAAGAGAGCCTTAAAATTAATCCCAAATGAGGAAGCCTCTCTCCAAATGAGTGAAACTTGGCAGATCTACAAATTCAAACTGAGATGCATTAGCCGACCTTGTGTAGGGAAATTTGTATAATATCTTCCCACACTGCACCTGGTTCAAACCAGGTCTAGGGCTCACATTTCTACTGAATTAAATACATCAGAGAAACAAAACAGACCAATAGCAGTTCAGCTTTGCAGTGCTCTGAAATACTGGCTATTCCTACTCCCAGTAAGGGTCACGTATTTACAGCACACTAAACTTCAGGTGCTCTCAGGACCAGATATGCTAAGGTGCTCAGTTACAAAGCTCACTTGGCTTTTAAATAAGACCTGAGCTCCTAAATCACTTGCTTGTTTTTGAAAGAAAAAAAAAATCCTGAAAGCAACTTCAAGGACCCGAAACAGCTTTTTTTCTGTATGTGGAACTCTCACTCAAAACACAGAGCTTGGCATGACCAAAAAATGGTTTGGGATTGTAAGCTTGTAATTGCTTTGCAGATCATTTATGTTTTTCATGCATAATTTTAATGATGTCTGGCACAAATCATCACTAATGGCATTCCAGAGTTCAAATGGGAAGAACACAGATTCTGTGGCATAATTCATTTCTGGCAGCAGGGGAATCTTAAATCAAGATCCAGACAATTACGTAAGCAGAGTGGAGACACTTTGTCATATATCACTTCTGCCTTGGAATTGCCCATGCACTCTTCTAGCTACTTCTGTTGCTCATCTCTAGGTATTCATGCAAGGTGTCTAATAGGATGTTAAAGAAGGGACACATTGTAGGTGATGGAGTAGTCAGAAACATTTGCACATTATTAAGCAGAGGAGCACAGACAGGGTCAAAAAGGGTTAGAAGTAAAATGGCAAAAGAATGGAAGATAGGAAGTGATATCAAAGGAAGGCTTGAATAAAAAGACATTTTCCACTACATGTATATCTCTCCTCTCTAAGAAAGGAAGAAAATATGTTTTGTAGCAAAATGTACAACTGCACACAAAGAACTCTGCATATAAGACTGAAAGTCTGTCTTCATATTTCTTACGTTTTTGTAGACACACAGGTACGCTCCTGTCAAAAAAAGCATTCAATAGCAGGTTATGAAAGGATTTTGAAAGCAAAGAGAGAAATCTCTAATCAAGGAAGACCAGAAGTAATCATGGACAGACGAGTCTGAGAAGAACAAGAAGCCCTGAGGAGAAAGACTTGGGAGTGCTTATGGGTGAGAAGCTCACCATGAGCCAGCAGTGTGCACTGGCAGCCCAGAAAGCCAACTGCATTCTGGGCTGCATCAAGATAAGTGTGGCCAGTGGTATGAGGAAGGTGATTCTACCCCTCTACTCTGCTCTCATGAGACCCCAGCTGGAGTACTGTGTCCAGCTCTGGAGTCCTCAACACAGGAAGGACATGGACCTGTTGGAATGGGTCCAGTGGAGGGCCACGAACATGATCAGAGAGATGGAGCACCTCTCCCATGAGGACAGGCTGAGAGAGTTGGAGTTCTTCAGCCTGGAGAAGAGAAGGCTTCCCAGTATCTGTAGGGAGCCTACATGAAAGATAAAGAGGGACTCTTTTTCAGGGAGTGTAGCGATAGGTCAAGGGGTAATGATTTTAAATTAAAAGAGGGGAGAATTAGGCTAGATACTAGAAATAAATTCTCTACTGCGATGGTGGTGAGGCACTAGAACAGGTTGCCCAGAGAAGATGTAGATGCTCCATCCCTGTAGGTGTTCGAGGCCAGGCTGGATGGGGCTTTGAACAACCTGCTCTAGTGGGAGGTGTCCCTGCCCTTGGCAGGGGGGTTTGGAACTTGATGATCTTTAAGGTCCCTTCCAACTCTAACCATTCTATGATTCTATGAGTAGTTGAGCTCAGTGCCAAGTTTATGGCCTACCCGTCTTTCCTACTTCTAGTCCAGCATGCATCAACACCCACTGCATTAGTCAGACAGTGGGTTGCATTAGTCAGTTAAATGGAAGAGAGGTTTCTTTCTCCTCATATAGCCACTACCATCTTAGGGTAAGACCTGAGCTTTAGGAACTGAATCTATCCTTATTGCATGACCTAAAGAACAAATGTTTGTTGCTGGATCAGTCAGAGAGGGGAAGGCATAGTCCACAGCAGGCAGTTACAGTCTCCCCCTCAGAACACCTATGACCAGTTTGCAGCCTGCCCATTTCTGTCTGCAGCAGGTAACACCCCTGAGAGGGACATGCTACTACAACGCTCTTCAAGGGAGAAATTTTTGCTGGACAGTTACATAATGGTATTTCCAGAGTGCCCGGGGGATGATCAGACCATTATCTGTGATGACTTTTGAGGTTCCCTCTAATTCAAACAGAATCTTTTAAACAACCGTACAAAGTACAACTATGCTGTACGGGGATACCACAAGATAACGCAGCTCAGATTTCCATAACCCTCTGAACAACCACTGAAAATGCAGGAGCCCTTGAGTTCTGTTTGTTCCTCAAAACTTTAGCTGAGGTCTAAAAAACATCCATGCACTACTGACTCTGTGATACCACTCTTGTGTCACTCCATGGGGAATAAATTGGCTAATATCAAATGATTAATCGCAATTATGTGCTCAGTCTTGTTATGCTAATATACCACACTCACATTACCTATGTTTCCAATTCTTATAATGGGCATTCTCTTGGTTGAACACCCCGCTTCTTCTATCAAAAATTGGCTGATGTAGATGTGTGGGAAAGAGCTGGTGTGCACCTGGGTTTGACACTGGTGTGGAGTCAGAATGACTCAGAGAGACTCCCAATGTAGTAAGACATATGCCTAGATACTTGTGTAACTTTGCCCACATCACAATCAGTCTACTTACCAACATAAGTAAAGTTTTGTATATATCTGAATATGTCTTCTGGAAGTGTCTATATTTATATGCATTTGCATTTGTTTTCTTTTAAAAAATATAGATCATGTCCAATTTAAACACAAGATATTGATTATTTGGAGAAGCAGCATAAGCTGAATATAAAAATGCCTGTTTTACCTAGAAATACCTAATAATCCAGAATCTTCAAGCAATTCCCAAAGCTATTCTGACCACCTTTATTTTTCCTTTCATTTTTTTTTCAAATCCAGAAACCATAAGGACATAGTTTCAGATGTGGTTTGTTTTATTATGTATCTCTTTTTAACATGTAGTGCTACTTTAAAGTTGTGTCCAAATATGACAATATGTTGGCCTAATTTTGTGAAAACAATGACAAATGATAAATAATAATTATTGGTGAAAGGAGAGAAGTAGAAAAAAAAGCTGCTGCGGTCATATCCAAGATTTGCAGTCATTTTTTTCTAGGAAACAGAAAACTGGAAACTCCATGAAAGTGTTTTAGCCTTGGAAACACTTCTATAAGAACTAGAGTAATGAACCATTGGTTTCAGCCAGAAGTGCAAGTTCTGCAGGATAATGTTTATAAATGCTACCCCATCAAACAGTTCACACTGCCAACATCAAGAGATGTCTTTCAAAAGGAGAAAGGCAACATACCAAGAAAGTATGCAACAGTAATAGAGGATCTTGGGGCATGAATCAGCATGAATCATCAATGAATTAACTGAAGATAACAGCAACCAGATCCGAAAGTGCAGATTCATTAGAAAATGATTGCATCTTGTCTCTAGGACTAGACTAGTTTTCTCTTACTGGACTGTTATACTGCTCCAGCTAATGTCACCCAATGGAAAGTACCCACCATAGTAAGACAAATTCAAAATTTAAAATTGAATTAGAAATTTAAAAGGAAAGCTCGTACTTCATATCAATTAAAATACCCATCTATGGTGCCTTCAGGAAGAAATATTTTGGTGAAAAGGCAAAAGGAAATCAGACAAAGTCTACACTTTTGTGGACAGCTAAATAATTTCCAAGAACTTCAGTACATAAGTAGCTTGCATTTATTGCACATCTTATAAAAACTCAGTGATCACAATAAAAGCTGTCAATTTTTTGCTTATACATACCAAGTGGTAATTCCTAACAGAGGTACAGAAGAGATTGAAACATCCTATATCAAGTACCATGTAAAAATAATGGGACATTCCCGTTGCTACACAGAGAGTATTTGCTGTATAGAGACACCAGTGTGACTAGTCATATCTGACCACTTGTATAAGAGGAAGGCATATAAATAAAAGTAGACATGGGGGTCATGGTCCTGACATATGGCCCGCATGTCCTGGGTCAGGAAAGTCTCTCATGCTGTGCTGTTTGACTTCTTCTGCTCTCTAGAAAGTTTAATCCTACAAGTGGGACCTTACAGTGAACATGTGTAATCTTGGAATTGGAGTTCTCATGAGATTCAAGGCCTAATTTGATAGTCAAAAGAGATTTTTAAAGTACTCTGCTTTGCCTAATGCACATGTAGGATTGGGATAAGTGGGACAGCACAGGAGCCTGAGGTTGCTGGTGGGCAGGAGAACAGGCAGTGATGACAGGAAAGCGAGCAAACAAAAGCATGGAGCACAGCAGGCTATGGGCTGTGAGGATATTTGGTAAGCAAAGACACAATGCAGCAGCTGAGTCTGTAACTCTAGACTCTTTTCTCTGAACTCAGATACTAGTGACACTGGGAAAACTCCAAAGAGCACTGGAAGCCTTTGAAATCACGTGTTGAACCATTTCTCCTCATGTCTGTTTTAAGATAAATCTTCTCATCTAAAGATGTAATAAGCACTTCAGCTAGATAAGATGGACTCTGCAGTTTGCAGCACAACTGAGTGATTCATTTTAGGTCAAAAGTTAATCTTCAAGTAATAAGATAGGCCAGAAGTCTCAATAATTATGTCCAGCTTCTCAATAAAATAGTAATTGATGTAATACTAATAGAGTGATGACCCACTGGGTTATTGTTTCAAGGATATGTAAAAAGTTTATTTCATAGAAGGACTTTGCAGAGCAGAAAAGCAGAGCTGTTCACTCTGAGAGACAGAGCAATGATTGCATGAAGGATACTACGATACTAACACTCTTCTGTGTGAACATGTGCAGACTACTCCACTTCCTCTCCCACCGTGTCTACCCTGTCTACTTACACAGTGCAATCTTCAGTAAAAGGGTGCTGAGTACCTCGACATCACAAGGTAATTTTTCAAAATATGAATATCCTAAAACTTTCTATTATCAGCAAAGCACTAAGTATTCAGAAAACTGTATGTAAACATGCTGCTGCTTTTCTCTGTATTTGATCGGCTTAGCTATTGGTCCAACATAGAGACTGAGAAAAGAACTGTCACCTAATTTGGGGTTATGTTTATTTTAAATAAACGTATTCTTGACTAATACCCTGGTCACCATGCAATGTGCTTCTGGATTCAGACTTGGCCCCAAACCACTGTAGGCCAAGTAATCTCAGGCATGTGAGTCATTAGAAGAATCCCTCTGAACGTTGTACATGAAACTGCGGCAAAAAGACTACCTCTGTTTACCTCTCCTGGAACGGCTGTAGGGTAGACAAGCAGGCTCTGTTGACATTTCTCAAAACCAATTATTCATCTGTTAACAATTGAACTATTCTGTCCCTCCTGCCTTCTTTTTAAGGTCATACTTTTCATGCACATACTTAAAAGTATTGCTGTGTGACCTATATAAAAATCTTACTATTGTAAAACACATTAAATAAAATGTAGCAACTAATCACAGCATAAAAAGAGGGTTATATTGACTGTCCCCATTGAAGAAAATGCCTGTTTAACTCCATTTGAGTATTGGTGTATAAAATCTTCTCTCTAATCAATATTTATTTTAGCCTTCATCTTGGCCACAAAATACAGTCATTTGCCTATACATTAGTGCATCTCTAATTAAGAGAAAAGTCATGCTTGCAGGACTTTTTTTCAAGGATGTTGTAAAGTGTAAACTTAAAGTTCAATATTTTTATAAATGTATGCCAGAAGTTAAGGAATTTTAATCAAAGATATTAGAGATAGTTATTTTCTATTAGGTCAGCTAGCTCATCTGTGTTGCCAAAAATAAAAGACGTTCCTTCCAATGCAGTCCCTAGTGTTTTACTTGGCTGTGCTTCAAGTGACTCAAGCCAGAAATATTTTTATATAATTTTACATTATTTATATCTTATGCAAAGTTGGACTTGCCTCTAGTAGGGAAAAGCGTCCCAAAGATGACATAGGTGTCACGATAAAGACTACCCTGAACATCACAGAAATCTCTGACCTTATGCAGAATACGGATCAGCTAGCTCTTCCTTGTTACTTGAATTTCATTATAAGAGCAGTACAGGCACAGATTGGAGCTGGCACCAGAATAGGAGAGACTGAGAGTCTTATTCACACCAAGTACCCTACTCCACAGGCATGTTCCTTGACCTGAGTGGGCCAACTTATTATGAGTCTGTATGTAATAGGAATAAAGGTACTGAAACTTTCACCAAAAGTGAAAGCACTTTTACAGGACATTTCCATTCAAAACTCTTATAAAACAATTCCAACATTGGTTGGAACTCACAGATTTGTTGTCCATATGAGTGAGATGATGTAGTATCATCTTTCGCACCATCACCTATAAAGAGAATGAAGGCTTACTAACTCGTGTGTGTCTGCAGATGCCTGAGCTCCTATGAAATCAATTCCACATGAGACCACCTGCTAGAAAATAGCAATAGACAACGTGGTAACCAGAATGGAATAAAATGGAATAAATAAATGAATTTACAACACAGAAATTATTTGCAACAACTGAAAATCAGAATGATTAGATGTAAGACTGCACGCTAGAAGATGAGCCCTACAATGTATATATCTCAACAACAGTGAAGGGGTAATCAATTTAAGTATAAGTAAGGTGATGTCACCACCACCAAAACACAGTGGTTCTTCTTAGAATGGATTCAGTTATGTGTGAGAAGGAATTCTGAAACACTCAGGTACGTTTTGGTCGACTTATTTTCCATTTGCAGTCTTTAACAGATCAAAAGTGTGATGAAACTGAAAGGCTAACTATTCTTTTGGTGTTTCTTGTTGGGAGCCGAAGAAAGCAAGTAAGCTTATTCTCATGAGGTTTCCAGCACATTTCATAGCCAAAGAGGTTAGAATAGTTTGAGTAAGCTCCACATAAACATCTGGGGCCAGATTCATGGGATATTCCAGCTGCTTTGGAGCAATCCAGTGACACAAAGCAGCAGTAAAACCCACTTTACTGACCCTTTAAGTCAGGTTTATGGCTGCTTCGCATTCCCAGAGCAGCTCAAAGCAGCCAAAGCTGGAGGAACTTACTCTGGATTTCTAGGCTTTGTGCTGAACTGCAACCTAGCTCCAAAATTGTTAAATGCGTCCATCCCTACTAGACATAACACCCTAACTCAGCATGTGTCTGTTCATCATTCTCTTTGTTTACAGTGCTATTGTAAAGACCTAATTAGGAACTAAAAGGACTTTCAATTAACACTCCTCGAACCAAAAACCTTCAATGAGTTCATGTTAAGTGTTCTGTAAAGAAATGTAGCATTTTCTTTCTAATTAATCTGTGTCCCAGGACACACACTGTAATTGCAAGCCGTGCAATATGGTGTTGCCATTGCTAGTACTAGTCTATAAGCTATGCACTGAATTTGCAAGGCCTAAGGACTGAAGCTTGCCAGGTTTGCTCTGTCTTGTTTATCTTGATTTAACACCAATTTTTCTAATTTACTTGGTATCTCTGGCTAATTTGTTTTACCTTCATTTATCTTTGTATGGTACCTCCATGATTTTACAACTCTAACTCATAATGATGCAATGTAGAGAAATACAGGCCTGGTATGACAGCAGCGAAGTGGAGAGAGAGGATGCAGTCTAGAAGAATCTCTCCATGGGGTGATAAGAAATGTGGCACAGGCTTGGCCCTTGAGACCCACAGCTATAAGCAACTCACCGATGGTCAGTTAAAGAAATGTAGACCTGAGGGTGGACAAAACTGAGTTTAAGTGTAACAGCATATAAAGGCATTGTACCTAGCATACCAAAAGGGCACCAGATATAGTAAATTTGTATGTAACTTAAAGCTGCAGACCCATGAGGAAAGAGCAAATATGTAGATATATGTTAGCAAGAATATAAAAAAGCCACCCTCAAGTAATCTCTACAGCGGGGAAGAAGAAACTGTCAACTACTGAGGGACTCTAGATGCTGACAACTCTGCACTGCAACCCCAGCATCCTCAGGACCAGAATGAAACCACTGACCATAAGACCCAGAAGAGCAGGGAAAGGTTGGGCATAATAACAGAAAAAGGGGTAGAAACTAAATGTGTGTATAATAATTTTAACTAATATTACTACTAATGAGACTCTGTATATTAAAATATTCCTTTCTGAAGTAAATAAATATGGACAAATAATTCTTGGATTATACCATAAACATTTTAGTCAGGACAACAAAATATTCTTGGCTTTATATATACAGTGTGTTTCTTCTTGTCCATAAACAATATTGTGAGAATAAGAACATCTATAACAAATAATACAATAGCCCACCACAATACAGGGGTTTGCAGAAATGCATTACTGAATGTTCTTCAAAACATTGAATATTATAATGATGAGTACCATGAGTACCATTAACAGAATGCAGTAGAAGAGCTAAATGAAAAATTGTGAGGAAATTAATAACACTGTACTTAGAACAGAGTTTGTATTTTATATGATAAAAAAGACTTGAGACCCCATACCACCTGGGAAGAAGGTGTGTAGGATAGTCATGAAGGACCAGTCAGCTGTTCATTAGGTAAAACAGGAGTGTCTGGAACCATAGCATAATGCTATTGGCTGCAGAAGCTAAATTGAGGTTACACCAGGAGTCATAAATACAATATTTCCTGGGTTTTCAGTGTTTCAGTTAGCAACCTTAATATTCTTTTAACCACATGTATTTACTGTAATGTATATACAATATCTGTTTTCTCATTCGATTTTTTTTTTCCTTTTCTGCCTGTCCCTTAATAGGGATGGATGGAGCAATTAAAACACAGCTCCACTTCAGAGCATGCTGCAAAACCCAAGAGGAGCTTCTGCCTCTCAGAGTGCCAGAGGGCATAGCTGGCAGCAGCTGTGCCATTTCTTCCAAAAGTGTTATATATATATTTATGTATATACTCTTCTGCAACTAATCATTTCAGATGGACACTCAAGAGGAAGCAGAATCTATGACCTGATTTATTCTCGACTGCCTTTAATGTTTATTAGTACATTTAGGATATAGCCAAAACAGGTTTTGCAAAGGAAAATGGAGGCAAAAGGGCACAGATTCCTTAATCTCCACAACCCCAGCGTATCTCTGAGGAAATACCCCACAATCTTGCCCATATTATCTCAGCGTGTGAGTTTTATCCAACACTGTACTCCCATCTTTAAGCCAATTTTCACTATTTTTTTCCTCTTGTTGCCTTTTTTAAACAGGATATAAATATGCTAGAATTTTATTTCAGTCCTAGTTTTCAACTGCAGTAATTTAAAGAATAATAGAGAAAAATTTGCCTGTTTCCATACTACATACATTGCAGTGGGAGAAATATATACCATCAAAGTATATATCAAAGTCAGAACACCTAGAATTGAATTTAGGATATTCAAAATTCTGGTTTTCATTGGAAAGTTTGTTTCTTATAAATCCTTAATAATAAATCCTGGGCTGACCCATGACTAATGTTTCCTGTGTTTCAACTGAACATGTTGCTTATTCAATGATAAAGAACATTACTATGTTGTGGAAACCCCATTTTCAACTACAAGAGTATGAGAGAGTGATCTACTCCAAAGAGCAGCTCCTCTGCTTCCATGGACTATCTTAGACAGACACAGGTTTATGTTCAGCTAATCTGAAATACAATGTCTTGCATGTCTTAGGCAAATACAATGCTTTGATTTGGGCTATTCTGATTCCCCAACTATCTTCATATGTCATTTTTTACTTATGTAATACTGAACAATTCCAAACGTTTTTGAAAATTATGTTTTAATTGTTAAAAACTAATTATGTTTCTTCAAAAAATCACATTGAAAATTCACAGCCAGCTCTATATTTGATCTATAACCAATGTCACATCAGATTTGATCCTAGATCAGTAAGAGATAGATAACTGAATGGACTGATGTCTTTTCTGTAGATTTGCTACCATTTGGTTTATCAATTACTTAAAATTAATTAAATTCTCCCCTTTTATTTCCATTATTCACTTCACTGCCTACGCATTTATTATATTTTGTCATACTACCACACCAAGTTTTCTGTGGAGGCAAATGAGGATTTGGGTTGGTGAGGAGGTGGAGTGAATTATTTTATTGTACCACATTTAGTTCTCTGCGGCCCAGCTGTTTCTATGTTCTTTTCTCCTCTAGTTGTTTCTATGGTTCCAAGAACAATGATAATGAAAAGAAATACACAATCAGTTGTACTTACTTATTTAAGAAAATCTTTTTCTACAGCACACTAAAAACCAACCTCATGAGTATAACACAGAAGACAGTATTTTAATGCATTTCATGTTCTATTCTACTATCTTATGTAGCCCATACATAAGATTTTAAAATTAATGTAACAATACCATTTACTTAAATAAACCATGCCACAAATACAGGAAAAAGCCATTGAGAAGGATTAGCAGGGAGACAGCTTTTAGGATGTCTGTGTTAGCACAGTATATTACATTTAAAAATACACAAAATGAAGGACATCACGTTTGCTTTTTTATCGTTAGCTGTCTGATAGGCTATTTATTTCAGAAAATAGTGATTGAATACCGGCTGCCAGGTAATAAGCTTTCTCTAGTCTGTTATAGGAATTAAATTATCAGCAATCAGTAGCACTTCTGGTAGCCATGTATTATGTGTACAACACACTGGCTGTCCCTTAAATCAAGATGTATCTTTTAATCAGAATATCTTCTATCCATAAAGAATTCAAAGTTGGTGCAAGTCCAAACTGAGTTAGAAATAAAGAGAAAAGCCAACTCATTCATGAGTTAGAATGACTGGTGCTGTTACACTTATTTTTACTTCTATGCATGCTGGAAAAGCACTTACCAGTCGCAGCGTGGGTCAGGAGCTGGGGTAGGCTCAGGGCTTCATAGGGAAATCATTCCTCTCTGCTGCCCTAGAGGTTTAACAGGAGTCATCCAAGCTGGAAGCTCGGTGCACCACAGTGTCCTCTTCACTAATTTAACTTATGAAAAGGGTCAGCAATCTTTTGGAGAAATGTACCACACTGTCTTTTGCGTTCTCAAAGAAGATGATAAGCTCCTTGATACAAACTCAGGAGAAGGCAGAAGACCTTTCCTCCACAGCAATAAAACAGGTCTCTGAAGGCCTCTACAGGGAGCAGGGTGAATGTAGAAGGAGCTGAGATCTGGAAGCCACTGTACAGAGCAGCTTCATTAGGACTGCCCCAAGTACTGCCACACGGGCATGCAGTATTCGATGACCAGCATACCCAGATGGACACAAAGGGCAGGCTTCGGTCTTGGCATCAACAGGAGCTGGTCTAATGAAAAAGGGAAATAGTACACATTAAGGTCATGGACCTCTTGTTTATTTGATGTGATCTTTGGTAAAGTATCATTCTCTGTCTTTATGCATAGGAATATTCATCTAGGGAAGAGATGCAAGAGAACCTGGATTGAATCCAGAATCTGCCTATGCACCCTCTTTGCCATGCCTACCAGAAACAGTTGATCCCGATGATTTGAAAAACACATCCCACATATCCCACGTATGCATAAATAAACCCAAAACTCACTCATTCAAGGTGTGCAACAGGAAGGACTACTGTAGACTTACTCACTAATCATCCTCTAAATACTATCCAGTTGTGACAGTCAGAGATGGGACACCAGACTAAACTGGTGTTTATTTTAACTGTCTCACATTCTCGACACTTGATCTTAAGAAATCCGCAGTGTGAAAAACTTGACAGGACCAGGCCCTGAACAACATTTTTGGGCAGGAGTTCTAGACTAGAAGAACACTAGAGTCTCCAAAAAAAATTATTCTGTGATTCTGATGTCTGGAGCATTTTTGCATAAGGAACTATAGTCATTAAACATGATAGAATGCCATTTCAGGGGTGGAAAATAGACTTCAACACAGACTTTTCCCACATGCTAAAAATGACACAGGAGGGTTTCATACGCTGCAGCTTGCGCATCATCTCTTGTCCTCCCAACATGCACTGCTCTTAAGAGCCTCTCTCTGCCTCCTCAATGACCCCTTCTAGGCATTAGGGAGGCTGTTAGGTGCCTCTGAGGTCATCCATTCCCAGGGCCTGACTCAGACCAGCTTCCCCAGCCTGTCCTCAATGGGAAAATGCTCCAACAATACGGTGTGACCCTGGCTTTCCTGTATTGGAGGACCAAAACTGGAAACAATATATAGAAGTGTTCCCTTCCCTGAGTGAAGAGAAACAATTTCCACAGTGTTTTAAAGTGGAGATTCTTGACTTCCACATCACCCTATACATCCTAAGCCAATTCCAGCTGCTCTGCGTGATCTCACAGACAGCAGAGACCAAACAGGAGACAGCAAGTTACGTTGTAGTACAGACAAGGTACATTACATGAGGTCCATGGTTCTCTTTCTGGTGATCTGGAGAACTCTGCATAGTTCCCACCCCATTGAGTCTCAGGGGCTGTTTATTTTGCTCTGTACCAGAATAATTAAGAGAAGAGCTTTCTCTGTTGATCTTCAGCCTGGAGTTTTTATGTATAATTCTGAGGTAACACCTTCATCTTGAATAGTCTTGAGTCCTCTCTCAGCACAGTGACAGCAATACGTCTCCGCTTCGTGAAAGGCTCAGAGAAGTCTGGATAAGAGCACTCATAAGAATTACTACTACTGCTATTATCTCATGACATGCTAAAGGGCTTTGGACAGAATTAGAAACCTGGGAAGGGGAGAGATTTTGCTTGTTGGTATTGCTACAAATGCACATTATTCCATTTCAATACTACAAAGTCAGTACAGGATTAGGCCTCTTTTATACACATTCTTCTTCTACAGCACTTGCCCTGAAATAAGCTAAAGAAAACAAATAGAAATTCAAGACATTGATCGTTCATCTGAAAACAACCCCTTTATGATACTCCATGTATTTTTTTCCTATGTAAGTCAATACTCTCCACACAACTTGCATTGACTTCTTCCTGAATGACAGCAAGAGAAAGAAATCAAGAAGTGTCAGAGCCCACAGCCATGTGCCACCCCAGGAACTTCTACATCTATTCCATGGGAGCCAGTGCACCAAAAGAAATCCCAAAATGGGTAGGGAAAAACACAAGGTGACAAAACACCTAGTCCTGTCTTTCCTCAGCTTTAAACACTCTTCCAGTTTCTAGAGCAGCCATAAGAGAGCAACTGACTTTCATGCTGTGCACCCCAGTCACCCCCTCTGAGAATCCCCCTGCATGACATTTACTTTAATAGGTCTAATTATAAAGAAATGCACTTTTCAATCAGAACCGAAGAACCAGTAGGTTTTCTTCTTTAACACGCCAACCAGCTGTTTTGAAAGGTACATCTCTAATCTCTTTCCTTCCACATGTTCAAACAGATGAAAGTAATTTTGTGCTCAACTGTCTATAAGTAATTAGACTGGGATGTAAAGGAGTCTTTATGTATCAGTTCAGAAAGAGCTACACTCTTAGCATACAGAATAATTATTAGCAATCTTCTTCATCTGTAAGGTATACCTTATGCATTTTACATGAGTCCCCATTATTAACATAACCTGACTATCAAAGCTCCATTGAAACTGGTGTCTTCTTTTTCATGTAACTGACTGAAATTCCCCAGAAATATAGTAATTTGAAAACAGCAATGCTGATGATTTGTTTCAGCTGTAATTTGTTATTTTTTTTTCTCTTCTTTGTTGTTTTCCTAGTAAAGACCTAAACCAGTGGGGCTCCAATATACACAAACAAGTGTTCTGCTTTTGCTACAAGATGGATATTAATATTCAGTGAGGGTCCTAGAATGCTGCCTTTTGTCAGATTCCCAGGCTAAATTCCCTTAATCTTATTAATTAGGAGGTCACAAAAAGAATACTTTATTGGGAAACAAAATGTGTGTTCTAAAGATAGCTTAAATGAAATCTCTGAATTTAGTAGGAATGATGATGGCAGAATACTTCTTCAAAATCCGCCTCAGGACTGTGTTTGACATCTCTGTAAATGGGGTAGGGCAATTACTGATAAGTCAGAGGGGCAGAAGAATCTTTTGAACTCAAGCTAATAAAAAGTTGGATTATCTTTCACAAGAAAAGTGAGAGCTTCAGGACTGGGATTGTACCTAGTGTAAGGAAAGCAGGAGAAGGAACATGCACCATTCCAGGATTTGCAACCTTACATGTAGGTACAGGCAAAGCTGATCCAGGTTAGGAGGAATACGATAGAATGCATGGCACTTTCTTTTCTTTTCAACTTGCATAGCAGACATTTTTTGAAAGCAGATTGCTTCCTCAAAGCACATCCCTCACTCTACAGCTACATACCATGATGACCTCTTTTCAAGAAATGGAGTCACAATTTTATTGGAAATAAAGTGCAGTTTTAGTTTCTTTAGAATCACAAGGCAACCTTGGGACGTGAAATCTGACAATTATTATTTTTACCACCACAAATGGAGGGGAGATGGTTATTTGCTGATAGGCAATAAATATGCATCATGAGAACAGCAGTCAAAAGGCCAAAACCACTGAATCTATCTGTTACCAACAAAGCAGCAAGATTTTGTCCAAGCACACATCAGAGGGACTTGGACTAACTTTCAAGGACTACATGTGCTGCATGTCAGTGCAAGTGACTCAGATACACTGTGTCTGTCCCCAGACAAAGGCACGCTCTGTGAGTACTGTCAGAAGTGAGGCACTTTTCATTTGTTATTTTGATATATGTAGCACTATCAGGAACTGTACTCTACAGATGTGTGAGAACAGCAGGCTCCTGCCCTGAAGAGCTGATTGTCTAAACAGACCAAAAGTAGCAAAAGACCAAAATGAAACTGAAAGGCAAAGTGAAAATATGGCTATTTGTTATATAAATTTGTTACAGTTGTGAGAGGTGGTCCAGCAGGACAATGTCAGGATATTTATCTGTCAAATCCACATTGTGATGAAGGTATTTCAATCAAATACCGTCATACTGTATCAAAACATTATCCCACTGCAACTCAGTTCAGTCTGGCCATTCATACACTGAAAAGCAAGAATAGCAATACACCAGACAAACTCATCTTAAATGTGCTAGGAAAGTCTTGCGAAAAAAAACAGAGGTGGACTCAGTCCACTTCTGAATGGCATTGTGAGGGAGGAAGGAGATAGAATCATAGAATCATGATTCTATGGTCCAGGCTGGAAGGAACCTCTAGGGTCATCTAGTCTGACCTCCCCGCAGTCGGCAGGGACACCCCCAACTAGACCAGGTTACCCAGGGCCTCATCAAACCTCAGCTTGAATATCTCCACGGAAAGGGCTTCAACCTGCTCCAGTGTTCCACCACCCTCATAGTAAAGAACCTACACTTAATATCCAGTCTAAATCTGCTCTTCTCCAGCTTGAAGCCATTGCCCCTCGTCCTGTCACTGCAGGCCTTTGTAAACAGACTCTCCCCAGACTTCCTGTAGGCCCCTTTCAGGTACTGGAAAGCTGCTATTAGGTCTCCCCAGAGCATCCTCTTCTTCAGGCTGAACAACCCCAGCTCCTTCAGCCTGTCCTCGTAGCAAAGGTGCTCCAACCCCCTGATCATCTTTGTGGCCCTCCTCTGGACTGGCTCCATCAGGTCCATGTCCTTCCTCTACTGAGGGCTCCAGACCTGCACACAGTACTTCAGGTGAGGTCTCACCAGAGCAGAGCAAAGCAGCACAATCACCTCTCTGGATCTGCTAGCAACACATCTTTTGATGCAGCCCAGGATGCGACTGGCCATCTGGGCTGCAAGTGCACACAGCCTCAGTGGGATAAGCTGATGGGCAACCGTCCAGCACACTCACTACAAACTCCCACACGCTCTAAGCAGCCTGTTCCTAACAGACACGCACACCTTTGGTAGGTACTCCAGTAGAAAATGCTGCAGCAGCAGCACAGGAGCATGCTGCAACAGAGACAGCTATTCCCAAGGCTGTTTTTCAAAATTAGAAGTTCTGCACAGAAGGGACCCACCAGGTACCAAACCAAAGGGGTTGACATTATTACCCTATGTTTGAGGTGAAGGGGAAGCATTGTATTTGCAAGGTTTATATGAATGTGGGTAAAAATGCTCCAGATTTAACTTTCAAATAGATAAAATATTGCTAATTGCTACACAGGAAAGGATGTGTTGCCATGAAAATAGAATCAGGCATGCATTTTTCCATTAGAAATCAATTAATCTGTGTCTGCCCCAGAGTTCAAGTCACATGACTTCATGCATAATACTTAATGCATTCAAGACTGCAACATAAGTATCCCATGGAGATACAAAAATATGGAAACAGAACAGGGCTGGAACTGTGATTATGTCATGTGTTCTTACCCTTCACATTATTAGTTTTCTCAGAGACCAAAGGTGTGCATGATGCATTACAAATGTTCTCTCTCTGCAAATATCCAAAATAATAACTTCCATATTCTATATTAGAGATGTTCTTGGATTTTTGAAGCACTGAGGAAAGAGTGAATTCCCACTTTCTCTGCAATGTCCTTCCTAGGTGGTTCCTCACCTTACATAGGCTCCTAAACATTACAGAGACCATAAAACAAAAGATCACAGTAGCTGTACATATGAAAGACACTATGTTGTTAGAGGTCAAAATTACCCATCACTTTCACCTGAATCAATTTCTTTGCTTTGGTTGGTTGTCCCATTGATTCTAGGAAGAAATGTTATTGTTTGCATCCACTATTACTTGACTGCTTTGCTAAAAGACTGGGTATGTGGTGAGCAGCAAGTTATGCAAGGTTTTTCCACCATTGCTCATAAGATTATCACCAGAGATCTGGAGATTTTGTGCCACAATACCTTTTCAAAGAGCAAATAAAAATACTGGGCCATGTTCCCTGGGCGTAGGAGGATGTCAAAAAGGCCCCCAAGAATCTGCTCATGAGGTCTGCTCTCAGCTAATCATGGCCTAGCATATGCCTATTTTTACAGCGAGAACAGGGACACAGCATCTGCACCTCCTTTGTCCTAAAAAATAATATTAAAAAAAGGCTGTTAAGAGGACAATAAGAAAGGGTAAAGAAAAGGCAAAATCTAGTCAATCATCACTAACAGGGACTGAGTAACATACCTGTTCAGCCACATCAGAGGGAACATAGCAAGTCTCTGGAACAAAATGGCTAATTGCCCTGAGAGCAGCTCACCACCACAGGGATCTCCACGAGCCATTAGGACCTTCTGAGACAAGGTAATTGAAACAAAGAAGAAATAAATAAAGCACATAACCCCTTCCCCAACAAAAAGAACGGACAAAGACACCATGATGGATGAGAACTTCACTAGATTTAGCTGATTTAACACAAAGGTGCTCAGTTGCTGTGTAGATGTGTAGATGTAGATGTAGATGTAGACGTAGATGCAGATGTAGATGTTCTGCCTAGAACAGGCAGAACAATGACAAAATATCCCACACATACCATGACATTTTTGTGACCTTTTAGGTGCTATGCAAGACTGGTTTCTATGTTGAATGGTGCCCTAAAGCTCATTCCAAATACTGTGGATTTACAGAGCTGAGCGAGTTGCACAGAGTAAGGTAAGTAGGTCATTAAACTGGGAAAGAACAAGTGTAAGCTACAAGAGAATCCCAATTTTGCCCTGACACGCACCTCTAGTACTAATTGTGCTGTCTAAATAAAGCCAGAATAAGTCATGGGTGGTCTCTGAGGACATTTTTCATCATTAAAAAAAAAAAATATTTTAAAAGCTAGGATCCTTGTTTATAGTATCCAAGCAATAGAAGAGGCTCTGCAGACAGATCCTGAAGATACTAAATTTTCTTAAGGTTATTCTTTGCCAAAAAATGAATCATTCCTCTTGCTCTATTTTTTGTTTGTTTGTTTGCTTTGTGGCTTTTCCTTGTGTTTACCCATTTTGCATGATATGAATTACACTAAGAATGTACATCATGGGAATACATCTCTTGTTGGAGAGAAATTGTGATCTTGCTTTTTTTTTCATTCTTTTAACTGAGGGTCTGTGACTGTTTATTTTGTTCCCCCTAAACTCTGTGAACACTCACCATGATTTTATGATGTACGGCAATCTTTCCATTTGTTACAATTTTAAATATATAAATAGCGTGTAAAACAATGAGCAAGATTCACCAGCAGGCTCTGGCTGCCTGGTGCTGCTGTAGTCAGTGGCTGGATCCCTAAGCCTCCCTGTATTGGTTCAAAATGAGGTAACAAGTTCTCTGACCCCAGTCCAGCAAGACTCTTAATTCTAATGGATTTACTCCCATGTTAAAAATATAAGTGGTCGCTTGGATTAGGGATTCAAGTCCCTGTGTCCGGGCACCTCAAGCCCATTACTCACAAGCCTCCAAGAACAGAATAAGATGGACAGTTGTGTCCTCTCAGTTTTAGGTCAGAAGATGAACAACCTCCCGTAAACTGCACAGGGAAACAGAGCCAGCTATGTATTATCCCTGCTCATTCTTAAGAAGCAAAATAATGCAGCATATATGAAACAGAAACAAAACTTTCCATTAACATCCTGTCTTCTGACAATAAGACTCACCTCTGTGACTTAACTACCTCACCTTTTGAAAGCACTCCTCTACAGTTTTTCCCACTGAGATCACACAAACTGATGTTCTGTCCTGCGACATCTCAAAGCAGGATTTCTGGTGTTCTTTCTGAGGAAGGTAGAGCAGAGGCTCCTGGCTAGGAGCTGAGACACTGTGTGTGAGTGGGCCGTGTAGGCAAGCACCAAGGTGGGCAAGTGGACTCCTCTCTTTCACAGTGGAGAGCTGGAGAAAAGAAGAAAAAAATCACACTGCAATACTCTTGCTTCAACCCATTTGGCTGTGGGAAAGCCCATTTTTTGTTTCTGTTGAGGAACTTCTCAGCTACTGATGATGATAGCAGAGTTGTGGGTATAAAACAACCAGGTACCAGCACTGGTTCTTTGTTCTTAGCAGCATAATAAATGCAAGTACCTTTGCTAGTAAATAAACAGACGGTTGAAGCAATTCTTTTGATCCCTGTGAGAGCCCCATGTTTAGAAAGCATTTGCTCTTGATTGCTCCATTATGGGTTCAAGCTCTTTCCAGGACACATCATTGATCTCTCCTATGAGTTTTCATCAGTGCCGTACTTAATTGTGAGGAACGGTCTGAAAGAAAGTATTGCCAGCTTATACTAACCTCCTGAGTTCAAAGGAGGGATATGCTTCCTCTCAGTTGTTTGAATGTTCACTCTTCATTTCAGGTTGTCTTTGAAATTCACTTTGCTTTTTAGGGCTTGTTTTGTTTTGGGCATTTTTCCCCTGTAGAACACAGCCCATAAAGAATTCAGAAGAAACCAAATTGCAGTGAAGAGAAAAAACTAGAGCAAAACCATAGTATTTTATCTATATTGAACTTTTTGCCGCCTGCTGTGTTCTCTCTCTGTCACCTGAAATATTGTTCCTCCCTGGGAAAAAAATATTCAACACAATTTTTAAGCAGCTTGATTTTATTGGGAAAGGTGATGATGAGTTAGTGGTAATACAAGTCAGACTGAATGCTTTCATGTGTCATGTCTCATCCAGAACTCTGGTTTCCTTTTTCCTCTGAGAATGTATTTACAAGGAATGCACTCTTCTCATCTTCATTTGTGCACACTACAAAAAACACCTCATTATTTGATAGGTTGGCAACTGTCTGTGCCCAGGATTGAAAAACAGGCTTTTGGGGAAAGAGGTGTTTCTGGCAAAATTGCACAATGCCTGCTCAATGAATGAGTAAAGATAAGTGCTAGCAGCCTCCCTGCATCCAGTTTACCCACATGTCTTAAGCGCAGCTCTCTTTGATAATTGCTGCTAGAACACGTCATCAGGCTCTGCATGTTGTCAAGGCTTTGACTCACTATCAAGACACTCAACTTACCTGCATCACATCCAGCTTCAGTCATCTAATGGAAACCCTTCCTCTGGGAGCTCCTCACTCTAGACCTCTACTGAAAGGGAGACTGTCATCTCCATCGGTAAATCAAAACTTAGGAGGGCTGAATCATTTTGCAGAAGTAAGTGTTTCTCTCCATTTTCTATGGAGGGGATCTCAGGGCACTAAGGTGCCTAAAAACCTGGGACACAAAGTCTACTCAAATTACAACCTGACAAACTGAGGGAAGATGTTACGTACAGCCCATGCTGGCAAGTGGATAAGGAGCACCAAAGAGCGGACATTCAAGAGCATAAAGAAGAAAAAAGTCACTGGTACTCTGGATGCAAGCTAAGGATTTAAGTCATCTCTCTTTGATTTCTTACTCCACCACAGCTTGTTCTGAAATCTTTAGTTGTCTCTTTCTTGGGGCGTCGCTTGTAAAATAAGGCGTAAAGCCTCTCTTCACTGAAAGTAAGTACATTGCAGACCACAACATGGAATACAGAGAAATCCTATGGCAAGAAGGTTGAATGGGAAGAGGTATCTAAATTTCCTTAAAAGAGATGGGTAAAACAGAACTATAGCTCTGCAAAACTGTCTTGTTGCACCATTTCAGGAGTACATGAATCTTTTAAAAGCAGTAAAGGACAAATTACTCCTCCAACAGCACCCACTTCTCAAAGAGGGTACCAGCAACACCATGCCATAATCAGAGCTAAATGCAAAGACATGATCTGCCCTACAGTGTATATAAGCCACTGTAAATCACATGTCATGGACTTTGTATAGTCAAAAAGCAGAAGAGGGGGATGGGAAAAGGAGAGGGAAGTTCCATCTTCATGTTTATTTTGCTTCATAAATATGCATTCCCCCTATGACCCTCTCATGTCCTGGCACAGAATTGTGCTGTTTTTCATTTTACCATTAAAGAATGTCACATCATAAACAACCAGTTCCAACAGACATGCATAAAATCTCAAACTCAGCTGAACCCATAACTTTCTGTGAATAATCAAATGCTCTATGTAATAATTTTTAAACTGATAATTATGCACCATCTGATCAGCTTGTATGCTCATACTAGACACCTGATTAGCAAATTCAGTGTTTACTCATTTTTCTTCCACAGGCTATCCTTCTTTCTATCTATCTACATCTTTCATTCATTCTTGCTTTCTAGCTTGCTATCTAGCTATTTATCTTCTATTTATGTGGTTCCCTCCTACAGCAATGTCTAAGTAATTTCTGTATATTTAAAACCAGAAATAACATTGAATTTGTTAATTTCTTTCCTACTTTCTTTCTTTTCCAAGCTTGATTAATTTATAGGTTTGTCAATTACTTATATTATACTCATTACTTGAGAGTAAACAGGCTTTTTACAGTAAGTGCCTGTGGAATTTGAAAGCTAAGACTGAAAAAATTGACTCCTGCCTGAAAAGGCAGGAATCACTGCCATTGTCTTGATGGAGATAGAAGGTTCTGCAGTGTTTCTGCCCCATCTCCTGAGGACACTTTCTGCCTGGGAACTTCCCCTGCTAACTAAAATCTTGCTGGCCCTGTTGACTTTTCTGCTATGAGAGTTCCTGCTTAAAGAGACACAGTCATTTCTTGTGAGGAGAAATGCCCTCCAGTCATCCTGGACACCATAGATACTGTAGCTTACTCTACATTTAATTCCAGCAGATAATAATTTCATAAGCAAAATGGGCATGAGTATTAAGGTTTCTTCACCCCCGGATCTTGCTCTTCCAATGGCATTCTGCACCCCTAACAGATATAAAGACATCAGCTTAGTTACCTGCAGGTAAACGCATTTAATCTGAGAGGACATTGTGCAGAGGGTGCAGTCCTCAAGCACGTCTTCCTAATATTGCTTTGGCATAACTTTAATCATCTCCTCTTGGCTAAAGGCACAGAAAAAAGTGGGTTGATCACTCAGCACTATTCTCTGACTCACCAAAGTGCTATTGCTGAACTCATCTTCTAGCTTTCACTATGCACAAGCACAAGGGAGTAAGAAAGAGCAGGGCTGCCCTGCTCCTGTGATTGTGTCAGTCTGAAACCAAGCCATAACATCCACTTAGCGCCTCTTTAGAAGAGCTAAATGGATTTTGTAAATTCCATTGGTAAATTAGTGCTAGTGTTATTCACATAAATCTTGCCATTAAAATGATTTACCTCAACTGAAGCATTATTAATGTTCAGTAAATTAGGTCCATAAAATGACATTTGCCATGCCATTAACTGAAGATAATCCACAAAGCTCATTTCTAACCCCCTTTATATTTTTATAATGTCCTTCATAAACACTACTGTAGCTCTCTTAGACACATGCAGTCATCAGTATATTGATAGCCCTGACACAGCATACGTTTCAGATCAATTACTGAATCGGGAGACTAATTTAGACAATCTTTACTTGTGGTCAGAAAAAGATTCATTATTTATGAGTGCAAACAAAACCATATCATTGTTCTTCAATTCAAAACACATGTTAGCTGGAACATCAGCCATCTTCAGACTTTCTTTAGTCAAAGTAGATTAAAGCCCTGGAAAATATTGTTAATTTCAGAAACTGGATGAAAAAGAATATCTTTCAGGAATGAAAATAGAGCCCTTGAAGCAACAAAGAAAACAATATTATTTAAGAACACTTTACAGGTTGACCAAAAGGTAGATCTCACAAAACATTATAAGCTTATTAATGTATTTTTTCATGTAATATAAAATAAATAAAGCCAATAAAGCCCTGTGGTAGCTGAAGTCCATTCACGCCATTTATAGTTTTATTTGAAAAGATCTTAAAAGGTATAATTAATTGGTCTGATATCTCAATTGCTTGATTTTGCAAATACAAAAAATCTCAAGCCTAACAGTAGCATTACTGCTCCATAAGATACTGAGCATCCTCTGCACCCTCCAATGCCATGAGGATGAGGTCATTGAACCATGCTTCTCTTGATGGATTTGCAAAGCAGTTTACTTGAAGATGACTTCTGTATTGGGACAGAAGAGCTCGCACCCACCTAAGAAGAGAACGAGCTACATGGATAAATATCTGATCAAGAACAGGACTCCATTCCATAATAGTTTCAATTATAAGAATAAAAATATCCAAGTTTTTTAGGTCAGTAGTGGGGCTTTATAGCAAAATAACAAATTAATTTTACAGTGTCTGTTCTGTGACACCAAAAGGGATCCAAGCAAGCTGCCCAGTGAGTTTTGCTTGTGATTACCACTACTTGAAGCTACCTAAAGACAGAATCAAAATCACAAGAATCATGCTCTGGCAGTTTAGGAAGTTACTGCCCTTCAGCTGCTGGTAACTGGCTGCCATGTAAAACGTAGTATTTAGCTATGCTTGCATTCCCCTTCTGCTTCAGCATTTGGCTTGAAGGACCCACATAAGTGCTTTAGCTGTTCAAGTTGACTCAAAGATGACATTTGATTGCATCCTATTAACCTATTGATCTCTGATGGAGCTCTGGTCAGAAGACTACCTTCTAACCCTTTCCTCCAACTGTGCATTGCCAAGTTTATGCACCTAGTCATGCTAACGGAGGAAATATCCAAGTCTCACATTTACCTTTTTTAATCACTTTCAAAAAGGAGGATCCAATCATTGGAAAGCATTTTATTGACAGTTTTGTAACCTACATAGCTATCGCACTACCCCAAAACAACATGATCAGCTTGGCCATACTTAAATTCTTTTTGTCTACTCATTATCTCTACATGACAAAACCAAGTCAATCTTTTTGCTGCACTCAGCCTTTTCAAACAATGCAAGCATGAAATAGATGAAGAGTATTTATGTAGTGAACTCCAGGAGCTGGCAGAAAATCTTAAAATAGGTAGATTGCCATACCAGCCAAAGTGCAGATACAAGGATGGGCATAGGATGTTGTCCCACCTATAGCAGAGGCACCGGCAGTCTTGAGAAACACAGAGAGGTTAAAAAATGTGTAGAAATTTTTGGATATGCTGGGACACGAAAGATGTTACAGCTTCATCCTACTGAGCTCAGGAACTGACTGCTGCCCTCCATGGACACTCACTCCCAAGCAGAAGGGTTTTGTGTTGCTACCATACCCTCGCTGAACTTCTTTCCTTTAGTGAGAAGAATTTAAGCTTGCAGCTAATGTCTAATGTCCACCCGCTCACATAAAGAAATCATAAAACATCAAGTCAGGCATAGTATTTTTAGAACATGAAAGTAATAGAACATGAAAGTCATGATTGCCACAACAGAAGTCCAGCTTCAGCTCTAATTAATAATGTATGCTGCCCCAGACACTTCTTGCTTTCTATATGTGACGGCGTGCTTCATGCGATGTGCAAGCTAGCTTGATCCAATTCTTAATGAGTACAAGATGCTGTTGTGGCTTTTGTTACCTGTTCTTCATTAGTTATTAGTAACAAAACACTAAAATTTATTGGGCAAGACTAGCTAATTGAAGGAACAAATACGAAAAAAACCAGCACATTCCTTTATGTACAAACTATATCAAAGGGTTATTTGCATTTTTATTTTGAAAACAGAATGAAATTTTTAAAACTCTTTTGTGGTAGAATTGCTTAGAAGACAAAAGGGATTATTAAAGGTTTCCAAATACCAAAATCCTCTTGAAATAGAATATAAAGTTCCCTTGAAAAACATGCAACACTTCAACTTTGCCAAGAAAAATTACAAATGGTCCAATAACCTAAGCTTTACACCTTTAAAGGTTAAACTTTGTTTTACTTACAGATTTTTACTGTCGAAAAAAAGAGAAAACTCAGATTTTTATTGGTATAAATCTCAGCCAGCTCTTGTAAAATTTTTAGACTCAGTCAGCCTTAAGAGTAGGGCAATACCTAGCTCCTTGGAAAAGCATTAGTGAAGGCTGGTTTTACTCCCTGAAAATAACTGGGCTCATTGTAGACTTTGGTAGTGAGACATAATTGTAAAACTGAAGTTTTATTAGCCCACTGATTAAATGCTAGCCATGCAGGAGATACTATAGAATACATAAAAAATATCAGAGATTTGATTTCTTTAAGTCTTGCATATACAATGTTATTGTATTGTCATTTCTCTAAGCTATTGTAAAATCATTATTATATATACTCCAGTCAAAGAATCTAATAGTATGACTATTGCCATCATTGCTCAGGTTGATTTTATGCAAAATGGGCAGTCATTTGCACCTCCTGTTGTGCCTTACCCATGCTATAATATCTGCACACCTTGTGATATTTGACTCTTTTAAGTAAGATACACGTAGCCTTACTCTGCTGACAGTTACATCAGTGCGAGCTCAGTGAAGCCAGCTGTGTTGCAACAATGACTGCAGAGCATGGTTCAGTTTCTCCTCCTGTCCTAGAACAAAAGGAGTAGAAGCTATTTTTAAAGCCTACATTTTCACTTGTTCTTGTATAGATAATCTCAAGGCAGATTTAGTACCTCACTTGCAGAGTTCAACTCAGATATCTAAAGATAACCCTGAAGCAAGCTTCCATATCACTAATATTCTTCACATATTATTTTGCTGATCCCAAGAGGGAATCTATAATAATACAAAGGGAATCTGGAATAGTGAAACTGCAAAGGAAATATACCGTACATGTGGACTTGAGAATGAAAAACAGCATTAGAAATGTTTAGCCTTTGGCCAGTACAAAACCTATGGCCCTGAGCAGCCTTTTACAGAAAAATTAGATGCATAAAGGAGAATCAGAAGAGTGATTAGAGCTGTTTGTATTTGGGGTTGCATCAGCTCAACTCAATCTATTTTTCATTATTCTTTTAACAAACCAGGTGCAAAGGTGTGTATGAACAATTTTATATGCACTGAAAATCTAAGTTTAGCGAACGGCAGCTGGGAAGAGATTTAAGCTAAACTGAAACAAATAAAACATGGGCCAAAGCACTATCCATACAGTGCAGGATGTGTGATGGAGCCATTGTGACAAAACAGGCTTCTCACCCTTTCCTTGTGAAAGTCAACCTGGCAACACAAAACACATGTGAGCAGGGAGGGTCCACTCAGGGCTGAAGCTCATCATCCAGGCATCCTGCCAGTGGAGGGAGTCACACAGGGCAATAGTGGCGAGGTGAGTAACCTTCTGCAGATCCCCCATTCCCTGTTAAGTTCAGAAGGAGACCATATAACTAGCGTGGCATATATACTTTAACTTTAGACAGTTAAAGCTGAATGAGATTAATCCAAACCAAAATTAAGTTACCTCTTAATGGATGGAAATAATAACTTTAAATGTTACAATGCCAAAGGCAACCCAAGGAGGCTGACAATGGGCTGGTGGCTACGAAGATCAGTGTGTTTCCACAAAGCATTAAATAAACAATAGGACATGGAAGAAGAGGCCTGCATTCCTTAAAAGGACAAGAAGTATGAAAAGTAAACTCATGGTTTTAAAAAAGAAAAAAGAAGAAAAACAACTAAGAACAGAAAACAAAGCAGGCTGTTTCTAAAAGTAAACTTGAATCATCAAATGTGTTTAATGTAAAGAACCCAGCATGTGGCTGCATCAGAAATATACATTAAGGAAAAAATCTTGTGTCTGGAATAAATTTCCAAACCATTTTTTTTCCTTTAATAAGAGAACATAGAATATGGGGGGTGGGGAGGTGGAACGGGGGACAAGATTCTGACACTACAGTCTTTTCTCAACTGTGCAAAAATAAGATTTAAGGTCTGAAAACATTTTAGAGAGAAGTTCTAGAGAGATAAAGAACCTGGATTTACCCACATAACTTCAGGACTTTAACTGAAGCACCTACTTGCATGGACTCCTCCACTCAAGCTCATTCTGACAAAGTACTTGTCTCCAGGACACATGTTCTTAGGTGGATTGTATGTCCCATTGAAGCCCTGTAACACTTTCCACTCATCGTAGAGGGTCCTTGTGGTGAGGACAGTCCTAGCAGTCACCGGAGATAAGTAGTTTATAAATAGGGATGAATATCAAACCTAGAACCAAACCATCAAACTGGCCTTGAGAAAGCACAGAAAACCCCTGCTGGTTTCACATCAGTGCTGGTGAATGGTGTCTGTGCATCCCTGTACCTTTGGCAATGAAATTAGCACACTGCTCCCTCCAAGTCAGGAAAAACACAAGAGTAAATGCACAACCTTTACAGATCTTTGACAGGGAAAGATGGCTGCTGCTTCCTGCAGGCCACACAGCAACCAAAATCAGGATTTTTCCCAACTCAAAGGGCAATCATCAACAGAAAGACAGAAATACCTTATCTGGAGGACAGATGCAAAATTATAGAGTATGGCTTCTGCTCATCTAACTGACCTGTAATGTGCTGTGCATTTTATGGGGCACTGCTTTGTTCCTGGCATCCTGTAACTTGCCATTGTTTTTGCTGGTTTCCTATGTGCCGAGGTTTATTTTTCTGTGTGATAACTTGGACTTTCTAGACAAATTTCTGCTTGGAATGCCATAGAGAATTGTGCATAACTGCCTGACTTGCTTGCTGTTGAATACCATTTTTTGTGTAAGGTAAAAAATATCTTCTCTTTCTGGCCAAAGCATTTTAACAGCTTTGTCAAAAACACTGGCGTAAGAGATCCCAAATAACATAACAATTAGTTGGATAGTAAAATGCTATTAGCATCAGTATATTCTATTGGTTGGCCAGAAATGCACTTCTGTGCTACTCAGATCAAATTGAAATGCTACTGCAAATTTTACAAGCTGCCTTTTTCATCAAAATTACTGCAAAACTAATAAAAATGAAATCTTAGTACTCATTTCTTTACGTGGATATAACAAGTCTTACTTCTACAATTGGTATTTCACCTGATCATTTAGGACGGCAGGGAGTTTAGCAGCTAATCTTAACCACTAAATGTCAGATCAGGCATGTGGAAATATAACATTTGTAAATTTCTCTCCACGTATTTTCTCTTAAAAGATACATTCTTCTGCATACTGTAGGATAACAACACATACAATGTGCTTCTGAGACAATTGCTTAGTTGCCTTGGTAGTGTGTAAGCAGACTTGCCGAAAATTTGATTTTCTAGCTTTTACTGAAAAAGATACTGCTGTGACCAAGCTGTAAAAAGAGACTATATGGAAAGGTACGGCTTCTCAATCTTGAAAGCCTGACCTTAAATTCACTGCTCTTTTTGAAAGCAAAATGATACCAAGACCATGCAGTACATGCAGCCTTGTCCACTGGGTATGTCACTGCTGTATCTTGGTGTGAAATAAGAGCAGAAGACAGGAGTCTTCATCAAGCATGTATCTTCATGGGCTGTTCAGAAAGCAATTGCAGCAAGCCAGGCTGTGATCACCAGGCTGTGGACTGCCTGGAAACTGCCTGGTGCTGCAGCCATGTGGCTTTATAATTGATACTAGTTTGCAAGACTTGTGTTTTTTCCACTGAAATGCTACATCTACATAACTGATGGGTACAGGTGATTGATAAAAATAGATTTCCCGGGGTACCTTGCATTCTTTCTTTCCTTCCACAAAGACAACAGCAGAAGAGAGCTGGTTCAGTGTTTGGGTCTGTCCTAGTCAGGTGCAGAAACTGTCCCACCCATTACCCTTAGGGCTATGGTAAGCATCTCCCCACCCACATCCAGTGAAACAGTTTGTAAATTATTTGCAAAGCAGGAGAGATACCAGTTTGTGTTAGCAAAGTTTGTGCAGTACATGCAACTCTGTTATGTGGTTTTAGCATGAAATTCTGTCTTGTTTGTACTTCTGACTCATGAGGTTCAGGTGCCATATGTCTATGAATGGTTTTAAGAGTGAAGTAGTCTGTCCCATGATCTGTTCCACATCTCATACATCTTATATTTTATTTGCAATCATAGTGGTACAGTTCAAAAATGTTGGCATATATACTTCCTACTGTTAATGCTAATCTGATTTGCCATTTCTGTTTTCAGTAGACTTGGGAGTGTTTACTAAGCCTCTTTCAAAAACTTTCCCAAATGTTTTCTTTAAGTTTTCTGTATCTGCAACCAAAATACTCAAATTGGGGCCGTCCAAGAGAATCTGTGGGTTGACCTACTTGCCCACATCCTTTCTAACAGTGTTTTCCGTTTCTCTTTTTAAAGTTGTATGTTGATACAAAGCATAAAAAGTGATCTTAAATGTATATCAAATATTGCAGATGGGTAATGTGGCAGAATTAATTTCCTGACCTTCTGGTGAAAAAACTTTAACTTTTTATAAATGTAAGATCCAATATTAATTTCACTACTACCATGAAGGCTCCTGTTACATTATTACCTGTGAATATTCCAGTAGATTTTTACAGCATACTAACTGCACTGAAGAAATAAACAAGAATGCCTCTAACTCCATAAATTGGGAACTGGAGGAAGCATAACTCATACTATTCTGATAAACCATATTTTAGATAACAGACAGTCAGACAAGAGATTATATGAACAATTCTTTAGAGTATATTATAAGTTATTTTGTGCATGAGAAATGTCGAGAAAGCATTAAAGAGCTCGGCCTATGTAACTTTTTTCACCAGTTTTACAGGTATAAATGAAAACGTCAAGTGCTTCTAATAGGTTAGTTTATGGGACTGTGGTAAGTATTTATAGAGATTGGTCTGGATGCTTTTCCATTAGGTACAGTACTGTACAGTTTTTGGCTCATACTTGAAGGAAGTTATAAACCAAAGTGGGTTCCTCATTCCTCAGCATTTGACATATTCTGATTGCAAAACATTTGGGGTTTTACACGATTTATTGTAAATAATCTCTCCTATAATGTTCACAGCACAATAATTCACAGCCCTGAAGGCGAGAGAGTTCTGCAGAAATGACATTATACAGAAAATAACTTTTCAGAATTTACCATTTGCACATCATGTTCAGAATCTATAACACATGTAAAGTGGTCAAATCCTCATCATTCAAATATTTTTTTCTATCATTTTGTGGTATTTTATTAAAAATAGTTACAGCCATCTTAATAGCTTGACTGATAACTCAATATGTTACCGCATCCCACAGCAGTATAAACTGGAAGTGGGGAAACAAGACACAGTCTTGGTATAAGATGCCTAGTGCTTGGTCCTGTGTACTGAGAACAGGCTTGTCATGTCTTAACAGTGGATGAGACAAAAGGAAAGGCTAACACAAAGAAAAAGAATATGCCACTAAAACTATGTTGCTAAAATGACACATTTTCTTATAAAAAAAAAAAAAAAAGTTTGCTTTTACTAACCTTTATGTAAATTCTGGAGTCCACCATTTTCCCTTGTATTGACATGTTTTCACCTGTCTTTTCTCACTGTTCACTTTAAATGTGAAATTATGATAAATTATTGTTATTAATATTCCTAATGTTAGAAAGAACATTCTGTACAGCTGAATAACTGGAGTTAGAATCTGAACAGTTGGGTCCTGTTCCCAGGTTTATGACCAACTCCGGGTATAAAGGGGAATGTACACACACTTAATTAAAAGACTGCTTGTTCTTTTCCCAACCCATTCCACCCAAACTTCTATGTCTGGAATTTAAAAAAGCTGTTAAAGAAACTTAGATTCCTGAGCACAAATCCGTTAGAACTAGTCAGTAATAACCATAATAAGACACCCTTTCCTTTTAAGGGAGCAGAGAGGTGTCTATGAGAGGCATTCTGACTTTTAAGGTTCTTTTAGCCCTGGAGATGAGCACCTAGAAGAGAAACAAGGCAGATGACTGCTTGGGGAAAACAAAACAAACAAAAA
>VXBJ01006749.1:641327-702687 GCA_013400055.1 Nycticryphes semicollaris
AAAAAAAAAAAAAAAAAAAAAAAAAAAAACAACAAGAGAGAGAGTCTGTAATTTCTGTAGTCTTATGACAAAGGTTTTGGTATGACTCATTTTCTCCCACTTGCTCTGCCTTTTATAACTTTCTGTTATCATATAGGAAATGTCACAAGGAAAGGATCTCTGGCTTCACTCCATTCTGCAGCAAAGGTCCATGTTTCCCAGGAGCCAGCTGGGCACCTCAGTTTAAGGTTACAGATACCCTGACTCAATATTGCCCAAGCAAGGAAGGCAAGGACACTCCTGAGTCACAGGAAGCAGCACACTCCCATTAAGAAAAGCTGAACACCTCTGTGCCACAGAGGGTGGTCTGCCTGTATCAGTGCAGGTCCCATGAGGAAACACGGGTCTGCAGGCAGAGAACAAATCTGCACTTGGGGAAATAACAGACTCAGAGTGGTCTGACTGCAGCAGTTTATACTCAGAAGTCCTAGCACTGGAGCTCACAAGATCTTTACAGGTAAAGACCAGTGTTATCAAATGATAGCTGCTCGTGATAATCAACATACTGAGCACAACTTACCAACATTGTTTAGTGTGGCTCTGAAATGAGAAATCATCAACTTTCTTCCAAAAGAAAATGTCTTTTTAATTTCTTAGCTAATGAGACCAATTTCATCTCCTAGGATGACACCTTCCCTGTTCAAAAGCAGGTTCCCCTTATGTCCACCTATGAAAGAAGATGATATTCCCCCTGAGGTTTTATCTTTTTACAAAGTTTAATTCGTATCCTGGTTTTGCACTGATTACTAACATGTCTCTTTGTTCTCCAAGACAAGCATTTCTTTTACTTATCATGGAGTGCAGTGCTAACGGGTCAGGTCTCTCTGTGGAATAGGATCCCCTGAGCCATTTTGATAATGTTTAGCAAGTTCAGGGATAGCAGTGAAATTAAATCTCAGTGATGCCTTCTTTAAAATCCCAAAAGAGAGATTACCCAAAATACAAGAACATGCACATTTTAGTATTTCACATGAGGAGGAATTCTTGACTACTGCCAGCAAGAACAAAAAAAATATGTGAGATTTGGAGCTTTAAGTGTTGCATCTAAATCCATATTTCACATAAATAAATAGCCTAGTTTACAGAATCATTGAAATACTACACATATAGTGCTTCCACTTACTACAATCAGGAATGTAATTCCCAAGGGGAAAAAAATAAAAAAAAAAAATAAATGAAAAACCTTTCAAAGCAGATCTTGCTTGTATCCTGTTCATGGGATTTGACTGGCTTGGTGTTTTCATGATAGATGTTCTGCAGAACCTGAACTGTCGTTCTCTTTAAATGAGCCACAAAATTACAAAAAAACTTCAAAAACTGAGCAAATTGTAAGCCCTATGGTGCTGAACATGCAGACAACTAAAGACAATGCTCTGCAAGCTGCGAGCTCCCAGGGCTCTGTTCCTCCCAAGGGATTAAGCCTAACCCCTAATGATGGCATTCAAAAGTGTCAACACCAATTATTCAAATTCTGATCATCTCAGCCTATGAGACAGGGAAGGTTTGGGAAACTGCTGGAGAAAGGGAAACACTGAGGAAAAGTGTTAGGAGGTAGAACAAAGCAAGAGAAAAGAACGAAACAGAGGAAAAAGAATAGGGACAGGAAATATGGAGGTATTGGGTTTGCATGTCCGCAAACTTTGTGGCCCGCAAAGTCTCGGTAGCAGGGCGGGTACAGGGGCTTCTGTGAGAATCTGCTAGAAGTTTCCCCCATGTCCAATACAGCTGATGCTAGCTGGCTTCAAGACAGACCTGCTGCTGGCCAAAGCCAAGCCCATCAGTGATGTTGCCTCTGGGTTAACATATTTAAGGGGGAAGAAAATTGCAGCCAGAGAGAGGACTGAGAATACGTGAGGGAAGCAACTCTGTGAGGAAGGAGATGGAGGAGGTGCTCCAGGTGCGAGAGCAGAGGTTCCCCTGCAGCTCATGGTGAAGACCATGGTGAGGCAGGCTGTCCCCCTGCAACACATTGAGGTTAACAATGCAGCAGATCTCCACCTGCAGCCCATAAAGGACTCCATGCTGGAGCAGGTGAATGCCCCAAAGGAGGCTGTGAACCCGTGGAAAGCCCACAGTGGAGCAGTCTGTTCCTGAAGGACAGCAGGGAGGAGGAGTTAGAAAATTGAGGAGTGAAGTTGAGCCCAGGCAGAAGGGATGGATGAGAGGAAGGTGGTTTAAGATTTGGTTTTATTTCTAGCTTTGCTACTCTGACTTCTAATAGGCAATAAACTAAATTAATTTCCCCAGGTCAAGTCTGTTTTGCCTGTGATAATACTTGTTGAGTGATCTTCCTGTGCTTACCTTGACCCATGAGCCTTTTGTTATATTTTCTCTCCGCTGTCCAGTTGAGGAGGGGGGTGATAGAGCAGCTTTGGTAGGCACCTGTTGTCCAGCCAGGGACAACCCACCACAGCAGAGAATAAATAGAGCTCCGTAAATCTAAATTGTGAGCACGCACTGAATGTCAAAATGGGGTACCTAAATAATGGAGTGGAGATGTTAGTTCCTGTAAAAAATCATTTGTGCACAATTTTCCAGTGACACCAGTGGGAAATCCTCTGTGGATCAAAGTGGGCCAAAGTCCTGAATATAGATCCCTGCCCACAGGCCCTAATTAAAAATGGAAATTGGACCTCTTCTGGTTATGGCCTGACTCCCCTGCGCTGCACTGAGTTGTACAGGCATAGTTGTACAGGCTACTGAAGAGGTCACTTACAGAGACAGAGCTGGATACAGATGCTGAAGGTTAAAGCAAGGTTCCAAAACCTGAAAAAATAGCACCACTAGAAATAATGAAGGCTTTGGGTGACATTTTTCAAAGCATGCAGCAGGAGATGAACAGATGGAGCCTGCGTGTATTTTCAGGGTTGTGTTTTGAACTTTTAGCTCAAAAGGCCTAGGGGTAAAATTAACACTTAATAAATATGAAGTTTTCAAATATTTATTGCTTTGAAAGAAATTGCTTCTAAATAAAAGGAAGTGTTGACACCAGTCAAAATAATCCCAAAGAAACATCTTTGTCCGATCCTCAGGAAACTTTGTGATTTTTCTTACCCCTCTCTCCTGCCTTTCCTTGTCATTGCTTATTTGTTTGCATATTGATGCTCATTTATTGTCAGCACTTAATAATTCATCTCAAATTACCAAGGCTCCATCATTACAAAACCTGCACCATCCCTCCACAGATTGGCTGTGCACGCTTAGACAGACAAAACGATAATAAACACCACCTGTAGTCCACAATTTTTGTCTAAATTGCCTTGGTGCTTCAGATGAAATGCGTCCTGCATGGCCATAGCATAAGGATAGAATGAAAACCTAAAGGTCAGATGCTTGAATCTTGGTTCTGAACACCACCAAATGCCCATGTCCAAAGGAGATTGACTTTGATCTTCATCAGCCACTGCAGTGACAGTTCTGAATCTTCCAAGCAGCAATCAACAATGATCATTGAAGACAGCAGAAGATTAGTGAGAGCTTGACCTCTTTGAATATCAGGCCCAAAGAGTTCATTGTCGCATGACTCTGTTGTCAATATAAACGTAGAATAGGCTCCTGTTATTATTTAGAGCAGAGTATTAGTGATCAGCAGGCTAAATCTAAATATCATCAGCATTATTACCAGCGGTGCAACATTAATCAGCCTAACAATATTGGCTAGTGAAAGCTGGGGTATGACTTGAGGCATACTGCTGCACAGAAAAGCCATGTATAAGCAGACTCTGTCTGTGCCCTGAAGCCACTGATCGAGAGGGTGACACAAAGGAACAGCAGCAGCACAGGTCAGTCCAACAAGGTTGCCCCGAACTCACTTGCACAGGCAGTCGTAGGGCATGGGAGGGACTGAGGAGTACAAGAGCTTTCTGCTAGCTCTCCGTCCTTAACACTGGCAAGGTAAAGGAGAACCCACTGCCCCCTGCTTGGTCAGGATAGGCCAGCACAAGCCTTGAGAGAGCAAACGCTACCCAGTTCCAACGGAGAGCAATACAGATATATCCCACACCAGCCTAAGCTTCAGCTCAAATGCCAAAAGGACGAGAGACATTCATCAAAACACAAATGTTGGCTGTAAAAAATTATCAATTTGAATCCAAAATGTTGTAGGCATGTTGACTCTGCATTAACATTGTGACTCTGATGTCATTAAAAAAAAAAAATTACATTCAGCACCCCTCCCTAATATTTAATTATCACAAGCGTTGAAGCAAGGCACATAAGACCACATCCCATAGTACTTAATGGGAAAATAACATATTGTCACTGTACTTACTGCAGTCTACTTCAATTTCATAACATTTTTAAATCAGCAAGGAGGAGGAACATAAAAACAACTGAATGATGCTGTCAGACTTAAATGGATGCTTGCTGTTAGATTTGTAAGAGTGGTATACATGAACACAGGACAGATTACTGCCTTATAAATATGCATAGTAATAATGCCAGAGAATGCGTTGTGGAAAAGATACTTAGATACTGGTCAGCTTTTTATTCCTTGATTAAAAAAATAATGATGAGCTTTTCACTACAATTTTCATAGTGGCAAAAGCACATTCATGCTGTGTCTTTGTGGATCTAAGTAAAACAGGCTTGACCCCTGAAGTCACTTTTTAATAATTAACTCTCGCTAAGTTCATTAAACACTAATTGAAGCTACAGAAGAAAAAATTGTGAAGTATATGCAGATAGACAGAAACACCAAATGTGATTAAAGATACTGACCGTGTGTGATATATGTGCAATACCGTACACACATTATATAGATTTCAAACTCTATTCCATAGAGATTTTTAACTCTTTTATCCCATGATAAATTCTACCATGTTCAGTGCTGCTAAAAGTATCATTAACAAAGAGTTACAAGCTAAATGGCATGGACATCCTAATCAATAACCTTTGGAAAAAACTGGAGAAGTAGACCCAAAACTGTACAAGATTCAACCCCTGAAGCATCTTCCAGTGCTTTGAAATGCCATAAACAATGGATAAAGGGACTCAACAATCTTGAGCATCCAAGTTCTCAAACTGAATATAATTTGTAGATTTACATAAAAGTAACAGTATATTCTTTTTTTTTTTTTTTTGGACAGTTTTCAATGTTCAAAGTAAAGTTCATTTTATTCACTCAAGAAGCAAAAATGAGAGTGTTTTAGTAATCAGTAAAAACTTTCCAACCTTTTACCCCTCAGAATGCAGAACCTTTCAAGTGTGGGTTCAGACTCCAACAAAAGTACACTTGCTCTTTCTGGTTAATGCACCCATGGACTTCTCCCACCCACCCCCAGAACGTGGAAACTGCTGTGGGAACTGGCTCCCTGAGTGGCACAATGCTCAGAGCATTTCCTCAGACAGACAGAAAAGGACTGTGAGTCTGAATCTGGATCCCAGGAAACCCAATCCTGCCACAGAGTGCTTCATGACTTAGGGCAAATCATTCAACTCCCCTGCCATAGCATTAATGTTAGCATTAATGAGTATTTCTGCTATGTTAGAATGTAAAGGCTTCAGGTCTGAGCTTCCTGAGGCCAGATGTTTCCTATCCAGTAAGATGGTTGCAGCAGAGATGGGTTCAGAGCCTCACTGTTCAGCCTTGGCATGAGTCCAATGAAGATCTAGCCGGTGCTGTGTAGGCAATGGCTAATAGAGTGAGGCTCCAGTTTCATTAGGCTACTCTAAAGATTACTGTAACACAAACAGACTAGAATGAGAGCATGAAAAAAGCCTGTGGTATTTTACCCTTTTGAAAAAATCACATTTATTTCAATGGACTTCAGCTCTGCTCTTCGATCCTGCTTCCACAAAGTCATCTTTGATGCTTTTCAGTCTATGTAATTCCAGGGATATTGTAGGGAAGAAAAAGTCAAGGAGAAATCAGTGGAGCTAAGGAAAAGCTGGGTAAAAGTAATGAGGTCTGTTGTGATAGTCCCAGAGGTTTTCTAGACTATGTCTAAAAAGGTCTATCTGGGAGTGCTTTAGAGATCCCTGGTCTAGGAACCTATGCCTCTTGTGTCCAAACTCAATACAGGGGCAAGACCGAGATCTGTATCAGCTCTTGCTCTCACACTGCTTTCTGGTTGAAGAAGTAGTGGATATACAGTTTGGATATAGGCACAGCACACACTGGAGGGCTAGGTTAGGTGTCACTATGAGCTGCTGTTGTATTCCCAGCAACTCAGTGTACTCAAAAATATGCTACTGGTCTTCAGGTACCAGGAGACACTAAGTACGTGCTTTGCCAAAAATTTGAGTAAGTCACTTAGGTTATACCAATGCAGATTGCTTGGTCACCCTCATACCCATTCCCACTAAAACAAACTATACTGTCGACCTCTAAATTTTCTCCAGCAGCCAAACAGACCAAGTGTGGCAGTTCTGATGAAGCAGGAGGAGACTTCCCGTGCAAATAGGAGGTGGGACATTGTGTTCATGCCCACACTCACCCCACTGCTCCTGGCAATGCACTTGGAAATCACGGATGAACTGAAAGTCTTGCACAGGGGAGTAACAAGTGTTCTCCTCCTGGCCAACCATATCTAGAAACAAGCCAGAAGGATCCAAATGGACAACAAAGACAGGCAATATACACTCAAGGTTCACCCCAAGTGTCACTGCATTATGCAGTATTCTACAGTAATGGGAATGCAGAATTACTACCAAAAACGTAGCTAAATCAGAGGGTATCATAGCTGTATGAGAGTAACTTCTCATTTTCATAAGTAAATTGGATCAGCCATTTCCCCATTAAAGCTAATATATGCCTTAAGCACTGTTAAAAACATCACATCTGGAGATCCAAGAGAACAAAAGTATGTTCAAATCACAATAGTTTTATTTTTGTCTAGTTTTACATTCTAGCAGCTGGTAAATAACCAAACTTTTCTTAGTTTAAAAAAAAAAAAATCTATTTTATTTCTGGATTTAGATTTGGTCTGCCACATTTGGTCAGTAAAACCACTGCTAATAACAGCTAGACTCTCAGTACTTAAATAAAAGAGTTTCACCATAGTTCATAATAATAGCACAATAAAAGAAAAAAAAAATTAAAAAGTGAGAGGCAGTGATTCCTTGGAGGTTATACATGCAAATTGCCCTGAATCTGAGCAACAGTTCAACAAGAAAAGCAATATTTTGGGACAACAGTTCTGCTTTTGTAATGAGCCTGTAAGATTCATTCCGCTGAAATAGCTACAGGTATATTATACCCCATGAACTATTACAAAATTAAACTTCATAAGCAATATGCCAGTGCTTTGTGTGATGCATTTGCTAAAAGAATCATTCAATTTATCATGTTTTCCTGAAGCGTTATGAGACAAGGTCTTTGAATAAAACTCATTTCATTAGGCTACCTTGTTACATGGGAAGATAAGATCTACACTTGACTAAAGACATCATTCCATCATGCCCATAATCACCCTACCTGGAGAAGTAAACATTCAGGACCTTAGAAAAATGGCATTGCACTGCCTCACTAATGGTACTGAAGGAATACATTAAAAAAAAAGGTCCAGATGGACATAGTGAAAAATTATCTGAAAACAACTTCAAGTACACAAAAAACTCTTCTGTATGTACTGGGGGCAAGTTGTTCAGGCCAGACATTCACCCCAATGTGGCCAAATAGCTTGCAGCAGTGTGAGCTGATTAAAGATCAGATCAAGGGGCATTTAATGCACAATGTCTATCTTACTTTCCAATGCCCGTTTAAAAGGTACACCTGTTGAACATTTCTGTCCACCCAGTCCTCACATGGATGCTGCTACACCACTTAGAAAGACAGATATATTTGCATAATTTATTTTCTTAAATATTCCTGAAGGAGATCTGAGTTCTAGTCCAAGCTGTGACATAAATTTGCTCTGTGGTTTAGGTTTAATTTTTCAGTGCTTCAGTTTCTCTGTCTATACAGAGAAAACAGAACAGACAATATGTAACCAGAAGGTAAGTTTTGTAGTACTATTTTAGAAAACTATGTGATGCATTTTTTATCTACAAGCAAATATTCAGAAGTTATAGAATTTGAAGACTGGTGCATTTTTTTCCAGTTTCCTGTTGTTGCAATGTTATGAAATTCAACACGGACTATCTCCTTGCCTGCTCTGATGTGAAGAGAAGTAGCTTCAGTGAAGTCAAGGTAAAAGCAGAGCTCTGGTTTAACAAACTATTGCCTGTTTTATATGAAAAGGTCCTGTGTCAGCCCATGTCAGACTGCATCACATGTAATATAGAAATCCCCATTTCCTTAATTTCCCCAGGGCAAGGCAACATCCAAAAGACCTTGACTAAAACATGGGACACGGCATACACACAGGGTCAAGATATTTCTAGACTTGTTGCTTTCTTGTGCCAAGACTTACTCTGATGGCCACAAAATACTTTGGTGAGAAAACTGAAAACCTCTTTTTACTTTCCTGGCTTAATTTTCAGCCAGATAAATTCCTCAATCCAGCTTGCTCTACCACTGCACAACTGCTCAAGCAAGCCCCAAATGGAGGAGACAAGAACACGTTACTGGGAAGGAAACTGAGGATGGTTTTACATGGTGTTATAACAACTTGTTCTCTTGCTACCTTAGACAGGATTCTAAGTGGATAGTTAAATATGTTCAAAGATGGTTTTTCCATTGCTATTTTAAGTTTGTTGTAAGTCTCTGTCTTTTTCAAAAGGATTTTTAATGTCATGCTGTTGCTGAACCCCTTGTTGATAAACACTGCAAACGAGTCTAGTAAGGCAGATAGTTTTCTGCCAAAAAATATTTGTGGATAGAAAATTAAGAGTATTTTAATTTCCTTCAAAATTCTCTTGTCTTGCATTTTATTTCTATATTACTATTTTTGCCTTTCCACATTTTTTCACATTGTTCTCCTCTTCCTCCTTTATATGTTTTTTTTCTGTTTTATCAGAAGCAGAGAGCAAATGGAAAAGACAAAGTATCTTCCTTTAGGGGAAAAAAACCCAAACAGATTCTGAGGGTTATTACTTCTAAATCATATGTTTGCATTTTCCTGGTGAAAAAAAAAAAGGGAATTTTTTAGCTATTTTTATGTCTGAGTAAACAAACAAAAAAAATCATGCTATTTGGTCAGCTATTTCTAACACCTTAGTTGTGGTATACTTTCATGCCCTTGAGAGGGTAAGTACCCTCCTAATAAATGCATTTTACTTAGAAAAGCTGTGGATGAAACCTCTGATGCATTTTCTTGTCTTTGTCCTCCACTCAATCCTCCCAAAAGTTCTTGATGCAGACTTGGATAATTCCTAACCACAAAGTTTCTCCCCTGCAGTCAATGTATGAATAAGCTGTAATTCTAATCATGATATGTGTACTTTATGCTCACTGCTACCTATCCTGGTGTTCATTATATGGATTTTGGATTCAATAATGTATGTCAACCAATGTGAGAATCTGTCCTGGAAATTCTAAATCTACTCCAATTTCAAAATAGCCAGCGAGAAGTAAGGGTTTTTTTGAAGTCCTCCTTTGATGGAGTGTTTAAAGAAAAAGTATTCCCTCTATCCCAGCTAAGCTATCAGCATCCAGGGGGAAGCAAAGGATGAAAAAGCAAGTGAGCAAGCTCCTTCAGAGAACTGCACACTTCGCTGATGGTTGGATTGGGAAATAGCACAAAGAACGGGCACAGGGATAGAGAGTTTCCATTTACACAAGTCAACTGTGTGTTAGGGACCTGATAAAGGCTCTTTGTCTAGACTGTACATTTTTGATGAAGAAATTCTCTTTTTACTATAAGTATGTGTTCAGCATATGTGTGCTGAACTTTGCTGTGAGTTTCTGACAGGGATTTCACCAGGATCACCACTCACATATATTCACCGATGCCTTGGAGTGGGTTAGGTACATACATTCTAAAGACTCAAGGTAGGTCAGTCTTGTGAAAGGAAAAGAAAACCTAAACACACCATCAGGAAGAGACTGAAAATGAAATGGGACTAGAACCTGAGGAAAAACAGTGAGAAAGATGGAAAAAAATATAACCTCATTGAAAATGCTTTCCAGCCCTATACAAATTACAATCCCCAAAACATTTTTCAGTGGTGCTGCATCCTTGCATAATGAATTCAAGATTATTAACAATAGGTTTGATTTTCTGAGTTACCTTTTGTGGTTCCCTTAGAAGTAGTCCACTGACCCTCAGGGTCCACTGGTAATCACTGTGACAGTATAATTATGATTTACTAAGTACGAAGGGACAAATTTTCAAAGAGCAAGGCTGGAATTTCACTTTGTAAATGGAAGTAATAATATTCAAAGTAACACAATTATATCCAAACATGGCATGCTTAGAAAATGTAGGGGCACATAATTTCTTAATCATTTGCTATAAATGTCTTTATGCAGGAACAAGATCTTCCTACAAAGAATTCTCCTTTACTCTTGTACTGAACTCTGAATCTGCCTGTCTTGTACTTGGCAGCATTATATACTTTTAAGTTAAAAAACAGACATATGATATGAGGCCATATCCTCAGCTGGAGTAAATCAGCTCTACTGAAGCAACAGAGCTGTGTTGATGTACACCAGCTGAACTTCTGGCCAATTTTTCAAAATAAAAGTACTTTGAAGTGACCCAAGCTACAGCTTCCCAACAACCCCATACAGCAGATGAATGTAAATCTCACGAGTCGGTGCAAGAGCCTGATCTCCCATTTCGATTTAAAATAGAGCCATCAAAAAAGTGATGTATTACGTCTCGTTTTTATTGTCCGTGAGGAGGGTGCAGGTGAAGGGAAGCAAAGGGCAGCCAGGGTCTGGGGCTAAAGTCTGTTTCTGAAACTGCCAAGACAACCAGGCTGCAGGTGTCAGCTTACCTCCAGTTCATGCTGTCTCACACAATCCCCAGACCCAGGTGAAGGTCACGTCGCTATCACTTGGCACTTCAGAGTCATTTACATTTATATGTAATTGTTTTTTGAGCCTGCATATGTTCAGAGGAGCTGGCAGGCTTGGGAATTGGTAACAGGATATCAGAGCCTGTCACCAAAAGGCCACTAGTTCAAAACCAGAGCGGTTGTTTGAGCAGCCAAAACCTGCTAACTTTCTGAGCTCAGTGGCTTAGATGAAATGAGTTGATGATTTCAGCCTGGACACGTGTCCCTATCACAAGACAGCTCTATCGCTGCAGCTGTCAGAAAGGACACCTTGTGGATATTGTCAACAGAAAGGTCAAGGACTGATGGCGTGAGTGTGCAGATGACCTCTTCCTCTCACACCAGCAGTCGGCTTTCCAGAAGGAGTCAGAGCCACACTGCTGGAACAGTGTGGGAAATGTGACCCAGCTGCTGCCCTTGCTGGTCCTCTTCTGGAGGTTAAAGCATGACATCAGACCTATGGATGTTAAACCTCATGCCTTTCAGAATCATTTAAAAAGCCTGAAAGAAGTGCTGCGAAGACAGTAATAAATAAACATGCAGAGAGACCTATAACCAGCTTCGGAAAAAAGCGTTTGTAAAACCTATGGCTCAGTACACTTCTCTTACTAAATTTCACTGACAATGCCAGCAGGTGCCTGGTGGCAGAATTACTGATTTGTATTTATTTTTTTTCGCTAGCATCTATTTTACTGAGTGCTTTTTTTTTCTTTTTTCCCCTGGCTCTATAGGATTTATGCTCTTCACTAAGCACCCACTTCCCACCTAGGAAATAACAAGTCCTTCAAATCTGTCTGCCCTGCAGAGGGATGGAGGTCCAATGCACCTATTCAGCTACCAAAGAAGCCCCAGTATCACAGAAAGCCATAATTAGGCTGCTTGCCCTCAGCAGCACAAAGTAAGTGATAAAACCTCCCTCTGTGCTGCAGCAACAGCCTGAGCCCCAGTCATCGTGCGCTAAACAGCACCAGTAGGGCATGAGGAATGCAATTTGTCAGTGGTTTCACTGTGCTCCTCTCCTCCCGGCACAACGCAGGCTCTGCTGGGATGAGGCTCATCTCCACCTGCCTATGGATGACAGTGCACACATTATTCACAAAGGGCAGAGGTATACCTTCAAATCAGGTGGCTGAGGTGGCAATACAGCCATCATCTAGCTGTGACAAAACAGAGTTCGAAGCTGGGTAGCTCCTGAAGTTCTGTACCCCATTATATGTTGTGATTGTTGTTACAGCCAACTCTGAATTACCTGCTGCTCTGGCACTGCGGTTTTTGGTGGTGATGTGGATCTGTCTGTAGAAGCTGCAGTCAGCACTCTGGTCTGAAGTGCACCCATACAGGCAGAGATGGGGCTTTATGCTATTGAGGTACTGAAAGGGGATCCGAGCCCGGCACTCCTCAGACCTCAAGAGAACTTGGGCATGAGTCAGAGCTGCATATCTGATCTTGTTTCAAGTAAACAGTCATCTCACAGAGTTTCCTGCAACCTCAAAAATATCCTTCCTGTGCCCACAACTGACCACCTAAGCGCTACTGCACTTTGGGTCTAAGAGCAAGTAAAAAGACAAAAACATGTCTCTTGTCATTGCCTTGGGAAATTTCCATTTCTTTATTCTTCCGTGGTTGTTTGTACACCTGTGCAGATGATCAGACACTTCAGACATGTTGAAAACACCAAATGCTGAAACACATGTAGTGTGGCAAAGCAGGTGGGTACTGTTATTAACCAAATTTGGTGTCTGGAGGGAGCTGGTAAGCACCTCCCTTTCTGAAAACAGAAATTAAAATGGTTCCATGTTTACGGTGACTAGCTGAGCCCAGGTTTACACAGAATTAACCAAAAGACACTTAACAGAGCAAAAGTAGTCACAGCAGCAACCACTGGCATGAGCAGCTGGATCCCATTCTTGTTGGAAGTCCCAACATCAAAATTACCTACTTATTTGCCAAGTCACTTCCAGACAGCTCAGGGCCAGATAGTTAAATGCTGATTTACTTTCAAGGAGATTTCCTTATCTCAGTTTTTCTCCAGTTTCTGAATCTGGCCTAATTTTCTTTTGCAGTTGATATACGGTATTGTTTGGTGTCCTGTCTATGGCCATCATATCTTCACTTCATAATTACCTGGGGGATATTGTATATTGAACCTTTCATCATCTTGTTTCCTGTTTGTTTGCTGCACCACCCTCCAACAGGTGTCTGGGAGAGGTTCATTATTATACTCAGTATTAGAGTAGTATGTACAGGCTGTTATTAAGCGCTATTCAAACATGGAGAAAATCCCAGCTCTTATGTTTCACATGAAAACTGGCTAGAGAAGCATTGGGTTGGGAGACTAGACAGTGGCAGAGGCAAGGAAAGGCACAAGGACTCCTGATGCCTACTCAGTGTCCTCACTCCTTCAATTCATTCACTCCATTGAGTCTTCCTCTTTCCAGAACCCCTTGTCCCGCTTGTATTTTCTTAGTCTGTAATTAACGTAACACCTAGAAAATCTGCAAGTGGGATGTGACTAGAAAGAGACACTGTCTTCATCTTTTCTCTGCAGTTGTTCAAATACTTGCAGTAGCATAGACAGCTGAATTACCCACCCTACAACCTTGTCTGGCTCCAACACCAATGGAACTGTGGGCACAAAAAGCAAAACAACACTCCACATTCCTCCAGCTCACAGCCTCCACTTGCAAACACTGCATGTGGACAACCATGCTGTCTCCCCCTGCCTGAAAGGTACTTTGTGCTGATCACCTCACTGGAGGCATCTGTATGTAACTTCAGGTGGGCTTTGAAGAGGTAGGGCTCAGTCGTTCCTCTGCCCTTTTCTCGAGCTAGAACAAACCTTAAAAATCCATTGGTGGGAGGTCTGTGAGATGTTTTGTACCTGAGAGTGAAAATATTGACCTATCAACTTTCTGTAGTCACCTGTAGTTAAATGCAGAGGCTTACCATTGGCATGAGTCTACTTTTTTACTATCTACCTTGTGAGATAGTATCCATGAAAACCTTGGTGCCAGCATGAACACTTGAGGTCGTGAACACACACTTGCTTTATTAGGAAGCAAGAATCTTCACTGGAAACAATGACACACCTGTTAGTCAGCAACTGATGAGTTAGGAAAATGCAGCAAAACACTTTCCTCTCTAATTCAAACTGACAGTTTTGTATTTTTTCCCCTCCATTGTCTTTTACTTAACCTATCACACAGGTGGTGTGACAACTGTTTGAAGTAGCTGAATGGTGGGTTTATCACATCTGACTCTACCTCTACAGTGAAGATGGCTGGTGATGGCTGGTTGAAAACAGTAGAGATGAGTTAATGCAGCACCCCTAGAGATAAGTGGTAACAGTTTGCTCACATTTACGAAGAAGGGTGTCTCCTTTTAGCAGATGCTTGCCAATGTACCCCAAACACATGGCTATCTAGTTATCCTGCTTTGAGGAAGAGAGGGAGGAAGGAAAACAGCAAATGCACCACAGGTCAAGGTTGATGCATGAAAAGCGATCTAACATTTCACCTGACTGAAAACTTCCTCATACCAAAAACTCTCCCAGCAGTAACTCATTTTCTGGAACCCTGAGCTGAGAGTCCAAATTAGTTCAGTTTCCTGCCGCAGCCAGATTTCCCAGACGGTTCCATCCCCAGATAGGTAGAAACTGGGCAGATTTTCAAAGATCTATCAAAATCTTGGATGAACTTGGCCTCACTTACCCTGAAATACTGTACTACTGTTACACACAGGTGGGATTCCCCTATGTATAACTATGACCAGGACAGAGCTTCCCAGAAGCTAATCTTGAAAGGAAGCTGATAACTCAGGAATTGAAAAACATCTTTTTCCTCACTCTGGGACAGAGAAAAGCTATTTGGTTTTCAAGTAATAAATGTATGTTGCATTTGTCTAAATTAAGCTCATGGCAACTTTACTATACCAGAGATTCTGCTTAACTGCACTCATACAGCTAAGGAAATTGTAATGGTTTGGGCAACATATGATAGAAGACAGCTACAGCGTGACAGAGTGAAACGGCCATGGATCAGCAAAGCTAACCAAGTACACTCAGCTAGAAACTGGCAGATGGTTTAATTCAGGAGTATATTAGTAATATTAGCAGGAATTATCAGCTTTGAACTAAGATCAGTGGAACAATATCACACTATTGTGAAAGAAGCAAGCAACATGCTGGGCTGTGTATAAAATCCCCACTGCTCACAAGATGTATTAAAATAACGTTTTCTGGTTCCCCTCATATCAGTAAGCAGACCACCACAGGAGTCCTGTATTCAGGTCAGGCGCTGCAAGAAGGTACCATTTAGAGGAGAACAAAGATCAGTAAAATCACTTAAAAAAGAAAAAGATCAGGTCTCGGAAGCACAACCTGAAATGAAGGAAAGACTGAAGGAACTGAAAGCATGTAAGAAATAAATTTGAGAAGAATCTAAGTAATAGTCTCCAAGTGTGTAAAAGTTCTCCTGCAAAAAGAGAATAATCTCATCCTCACATCTGTGTTTGGTAACTCATAAAATTGTGGGCTAAAAGAATAGATGGGATGATTCAAACTGTATCCAGGAGAAGCTTTCTAACAGTAGGGATCACGGGGCACCAACACAGACTATGGAGCAAGGCCATGGTGTTTGCATCACTATGGCTTAGACACACACGTGCCAGAATGAGACAGTTACCAGGGACCTGCCCCAGGGTATGAGGCTGGACCAGGAGACTTCCCAAGATCTCCTCCAGTTCAGTGGTCTCCTGATATCTCACAGCAGGTAATGTATGCCCCCAGTATTACTCATCCATTTCGTCAAACCTGTGGGTTGGCACATACCATGCTACTGCTCAAATAGGTTTCTGCAGTGGTGCTGCTGTAACCTTGTGTTTCTTGTTGGCCAGATGTTTTGCTGGCATTCTGTGAATGCAGAGGCAACCAAAACTCACATCCCAAAGTCTCTCTGTTGTACTGAAATATTACATTTAGTTAAAATATTATTTAAAGGACGCAGTCAAGATGGACAGTGACCACAGAAGTGTTATATCCACAGCACACAGTGGAACTATTCATATTGGTGTGGCGGAGGTTTCAAAAGGTTTGAAAGACAGGCACTGAACCTTTAAGATCTAGCTACTTTTAATACAGAAACAAGAGTCTGAACTGGTTAATTAGTTAGTGATTAATAAAAATTCATTTATGGGGTCTAAATTGACTGAAGTGTAAATGATATTGAATTGTTTATTGCCTGTTAGTAGAAAGTAAGCATTCTGGGGGTTGGGAATACGTTCTGTCATGCTTGTATTACTAGCATTACCATTTGTTTTGCTGTTACTCCTGCAGTTATTTTCGGCTGATCCTGAGAAGGTAATTTAACAACAGAGGGTCTCAAGAACTGATTCCCTAGTTTCTCTCCCTCTTCTCTTATGCTGTGGGATGTGCATAAAAGCAAAACAGTTCCCCAGTATGAATGAGGAGACTATGCCGTAGAGCATGGTAGTGCTGTTAGGAAAAAACCCACTTAAATATTAAAATGGACTTCCATACGTGGTCTTACTCCTGGACAAGAAGCAGCCAGCTGATATGAATGTTTGCAGTTTACTCACAAATGCAACAGGAAGTTCCTTGAGGTACTCCTGCAGAGAAGTGACTAACAGGCATAACAGAGCCTCCTGAGATAAAAAGAAACCAACCCAAACTTTCATATGCAAAACTAATCCAAAATAAACTGTTCTCTAAGGCTTATAAATATTTAACTTTTCCTCTTTAAAATATTGCCTAGCTTTGGTGATGGCAGAGACTTGAGATTCCTTCCAGTCTTACATCTTACCTTTCTTATATTCCATGTTTCTCTTTCTCTGTGACTTTTCTATGTGCAACATTAACCAGATGTAGGAGAAATAAAATGTCCACAAGAAAGGGGTTAATGTTTTCAGGACTTTCCACTTGATCAAAAGCATAAGGAAAGCCACCCCCCAGCTAATTTATAGGCTAAAAATCTGTAAGTATTTGAATCAATGTTTGAATTACTATACCATTACCTGAGATTGCAGGGGACTGGACTAGGTGAACTAGTGAGCTTGTTTAATGTTGTGGTTGTTTCTGTGAATGATTGTTCAAACAAACCAGATAGAACCTACAAACAGATGAGACTTGCTCATCGGGAACCCAAATGTATTTCTTCATAGGACAATACATGCTATTTTTCAACAGTCAATTCCATGAAAAGAAATACATTTTATGATCTATGAGACCAATAAAAACTAACTCAGCTTGAAAGATGAATTTCAGTTTTCAAATAAATCCAGTGAAATGAGTGTGAAAGACCTACAGATCAAGAATTATTCATAGAAATTATTCAGACAATAGTTTCAAATAACCAACAAATGTGAGAAAACTGCAAGCTATTAACACGCAATTCACATGCCAGAAGAGAGACAGTGTATGAAATAAATTATTCAAGACAAAGAGTTTTAGTGCTTAGTTTTCCTCTGAATGGTGTTTTACCAGCAGCACCTTTTCCACAGACCAGGTCACTGGTGTGATGTTTCTGCTAGCATACAACGTACAGAGTACAATCACTCCCACTGGCCTGTAGAGGCACACAAATTCTGCATCTAGATTAGGGCGTGATTTTTCATAGAACCTCTCTGTAGACAACAGAGAGGGAGAGAAAGGCTGCTCCAGAAGACTATTAACAACACCTAGTTTGGGCTCATCTTCTATTTTGCCATCTGGAGGAGACTACAGAGGGAAACAGGATCATAAATTCCTAATTTAGACACTTAAAGTATGGGTGTAAAGCAAGATGATGTGAATACTCATTATGATGTCATTCACCAAACACTGGATAGTGACCAAGAGGGACAAATCCCACATACATGTGGGAGCAGAGACAACCAGTCTGCAAGGACCACCAATATGCCACCTGACTTTCAGGCAAGTAATCTCAGCCTCTTAACTCTCCTCTGGGGAGGACCACTTTCCAGAACCAGTGATTCTGGAAAATTACTGTCAAGGTTTAGCCAAATAGCAGAGGTATAGAGATACATCAGTATATTCTTTCATGTGCTCACCAGTAGAAATGTAGTGAGTAGTAACAACATTGTCCTCCAAATTACTGGATGTTTATATGATTAAAATGGATACATTTCCTTCCTAGGCCAGCTCTTCTGGCCTTCTGTTTTCCACCTGATGCTTCCTCTACACTCTCAACACAGGCCTGCTGTGACGTGATGTGATGTGACGTGGTGTGATGTGACGTGATGTGATGTGATGTGAAGTGATGTGTGTAGAAAGGAAGACATACTGGACTACTAGTTCTCACCTACAGTGCTGTGTTACTCACTCAGACTTGCTTTACTGCTCTGATCATGACTGGAAACATTATGTGGATAATTATGCAGAGTTCCCTGGTGATACTCCTCCAGTTTATGCACCTATTTTTGGGGGGAAAACTATTTTTTTCCTTTGACAACTTGTGGTCAATTAAAGATCATGTGGTTCTTTGCCCAAGAAGAGCTGTACCAGGGACAGCATCTTGACTAAGTTTCATGAATGTTGTCTCACTGAGCACTCCCTGCAGAATCATTTGAAGGGGTTGTTATTCCTCACTTCCTGCCTTAAATGGCATAAGAGGTTGCTCTGAACTGCTAAATAGATCTCCACATCCACCCATTTACTGCTAACTAGTGAGATACTTTCCCTTCTATTTCAGTTTCAGGACAAATCCAGCATGACAAAGCTCCAAGAACTCCAGTGCCATCCTACACAACCCAAGATGGTAGAAATCCCTTAAGGTTATATGGCTTCTTGAATTTATGTCTGCTAGAGAAGAAATCTCACAAAACAGCTTGCCCTGTTTCAGCGCTACCAAACTTGATTCTGCACCTCAGCTTCAAACCTTGACTTTAAACCAGACCTTAAACCTGACATGGAAATTGATTCCAATTTCTCCTTCTTGTGCAGGCTGTTTTTTATTTACCCCAAACCAGTTTCCTTTTCTTTGCTAGTGGGATCTGCAAACGCTTAAAGAGGCACCTAAAATTTGCTCGCCAGGCTCAGCTTAGCTAGAAACAGATTAGGCACAAAGAAGAAAAATCAACCCTTTATTTTCCAGAAAGGTTTTCTTTCTGAAGCTGCCCAGGAAAGATGGGACACCAACTCCTACCCCTACCACACACAGCTGGGATTATGTCAAAGGAGATGTTCACAGTCTCCAGCAGAGAAACACTTAAAGGCGTTTAAGGTGCCCTGTGAGCACCAGCTGGAGGTTGCAGCTGAGGCAGCTGTTCCAGTATGTGGGAAAGGCGATTGCAGATTAAAACACGCAAGGAACCTTAAAGGAGCATTTGGAGTTCCCAGTGTAGACTCTCCTTCACTGACAGCTGTGCCTAGGGAGGGAGAGTGGAGCACGCAGTTGCTCCAAAGCCCAGGAAACACAAAAGAAAGCAGAACAGTGTCTCCAAATTGCCAGTAAGTGCTGCTGCTGTCTTCAGACCCTCGCCAGACCATCATTAGGGAGCGCCACATGTGTGTGGCAGACATTGCTCCAGACACAGCTGTTGGCAGCTCCTTGCAAATGGAAGGCCTAGATACTAGCTGGGAAGGGATAAAAAAGGAGGAAACTCCATTTAAATGCCAAATACATACACACACTCACACATCTTTCAGAGGGCAGGAAGGGCAGAAGCTTACAGTAAGTCTCATGTCTTCCCTCCCTTTGTCTCCTGGAGTACTACCTTGTTGTTGTGGGTTTATATGCTTCTAAAAAGCAGAGAATGAACACAGGTTGGAAACTCCCTGTGCAAAACAACTGTCCTTTATATATACAGGGATGAACACCTGCTTATACTGGATTGTGTTCCCACACCTTTCTTTTGCACCTACACAGAAGCAAAGGTTGGGACTAGGAACAGTGGCTTCCCAGAGTGTGGACAGCTGAGCTGAGGAGCGTAAAGAAACCCAAACACAGGCTAAAGATCCAAGACCCAAAGGGCTCTTCCATCCATAACCTGGGCTGGAGCCAAGCCATATTTTAGATTCAAGCTCAAAGCCTGGGCTCAAGGAAAGAGCTGAGCTCACTCTGGGTGGACAGATGCTTGGTGCATCCTTGCCCCCCCTCCAAGGGCTTTCAGCAGGAACATAGGCTACTTGGGCAGGTCAACCATGAGGTGGACTTCCTTCTCAGCATGCCCTGGGCTGGCACTAGAATACCTTTTTTGCTCACTTTTAAAGGTTTAAAAAACAACTCCATTCATGATCGAGCTCAAATGTGCAGACATACACCACATGTCTGGCCCCACATGAGCATCCTACACATATGGGAATTTCCCAAGGACCAGAGAAAAAACTTGCCCCCTCCACCCACATTTTCTTCTGGTGGGAACACCTCAAATACATTAAGCTTTTTACTTACCTTCTCCCCACTGCCGTTTTCTGCCACAGGAAGGTGGGATGTAGTTCTGCTTTGTGAGAACTCATTTGCAAGTGCACAATGCCAAGATCAGCACCATTTTCCTTTCACAAAGGCGGAGACTGTCATGTTTGCTGCAATGTATGAGACACAGCTTCCCACAGTTAAAACAATTTGGCAGAACTTGGTCTAGTAACACTGTCATCAACACAAAGAAATCTGTTTGATTTGATACCAAACTTTTCATCTACTGTATTAACATCATTTTTATGCTCCTTCGTCTTATAATTTGGCACGCCAGTAGCACTGAGAAGCCGCGAAGTTCCTGTTGTGCTAGATGCTATGCAAACACATGGTAAACTTGCGCTGCCTGCTTTCAGGCCTGAAGTCAGCACTCAAAAATACAGCATTAACTTCCCCGTCCCAAAATTCCTCCCAAAATACTGCAGTGTGTTATTGCACTGCCCAAAACCACCCCAAAAGCATGTAAGAAATTGCTAGGTATTGTGGTTCCCCACCTTTCCTGTAAAAACCCAGTGGTTATTTATGGGGAGGGAATCACATTTGGACATATTGCATGGTGGCAGTGCTCAGTCCCCCTGCTCCAAAGACAACCAGTGATGGTGATGGTACTCTCTCCATCGCTAGGTGAGTTATTGCTCCATTACAAGCCTGAACTTGGAACGCCGCTCAGACTGCAGCAATATCAAGACAGATAGGTCTTTATGAAATCTGCACTATTAACACTATTTGTTTTGCCATGAGTTGACAACTTTAGTAAATTGCTTATAATTGGCTATCAAGGAAAAAACACATGTCTGCTCACCATTATTATGGTATTGATTTTCAATAATTGCTTTCTGGAGGGTGGGGGGAGTGCACATGGCGCTTTTGTGTTGTAGGAGAGCCTAGAATAGCCTGGCTGTGTGGGTCTGCTCTGTGTCTGGAACTTCACTGTGGCAAAAAACACAGAAAATGTACATCAGAAGTAACTGAAGCACATATTTATTTATTTCTCTCTGGCATTATATTTTCGCATTAAAAGAAAAGAATGGAATTAACCATGTAGCTAAACACGATGGTAGCCCTGTAGGATATTCGTGTTAGTCAAAGGCTGAAATACATTAACATTAAAAAACTCCATAGGGTTATTTTAAATATTCATTAGGAAATTTACAAGCTTTGGTGTAATGGCTGAGGACTCCAGTGTTTTTATAATTGGAAGCCGGGCCAGTGGAAACTTTCTCAGCCATGGGAAAACAGTGTGGCCCAGTTTCTGTTCCTATGTTAGAGACTCTTGATTATGCTCTCTAAATATCAATCCCCTGAACACATCCCCACACACACATACCTGATATTACAGTATTGTTATGTGGCATCATTCATTATCAGCTCTTCTACTTGATGTTCCTTTTTTCCTCCTCTTTTTTTTTTTTTTTTCTTAAATATGCAATCATGCCCATGGCCCAAAATACATCACTCTCTTCTTCTTGTTTCAGATGAAAGGGACAGTGTCGCTGGGAAGAATGTAAAGAGTGTCTAGTGTCTCTCAACAGGTAAATGATTCAGAAAATTTGCTGACAAGCACAAGCACTTAGCATAAACTTAGGGAACCTGTCAGCAGTCTTATTTAGAGAAGACGTACTCAAAATTCACTTAGCATGAGATTGCAAGCTGATCCAGGATAAGAAAGGGTATTTGTGGCACTTTTTTTATTTTTTCTTTTTCTCTTTAAAAAAAAAAAAATTCTAATCCATTAACTATCCAAAGAGTTAGCGTTTCTTCAGTTTTCAGTTTTCTAGTCTCCCATTTCTCTGGGCACATGAGAACTGCCTGAATTCTCGCTTCCTCACTTTCTTGTTCTATAGATGTCAAACGATCACCATGAAAGACTGGGAAAGGGGAGTTCTGAAGATTTACCCCTCCCAGGAGATCTTTGCCCAGATTTGCTATAAAACTCAGTGTAATCTTTGATCTTCCAGTGACTTGTACTCTTCTCTGTTACTTGAAACCCGGCATTATTATTAAGCTTAAGTAGATTGCTTTAAACTTCTAAAATATTTACTCTCCTGCCTCCCAATGGGATGTTAACAATAAAAAATAGCGAGGGCTTCTACATTTGTTTTTACTTTACATAAACGAATTAAGCAGTCTCTACTAGACTCGTTTAGACCCGCAATAATGTAAACTGAAGCAACATAAAAGACCTCCACATCCATGTTTACAGAATAGAAATCCTACAGTGTTTGGAAGGAGAATTTTAGAGAAGGTGCCTAACTCATCTTTACTCTCTTGTCCGTGAGCAAACCTGGATAGGCCTCTCTGTTCATAAGGGAAACGTGTGACACTAACAGCTTGGTTGTTTGCTTTTGTATTTTTTTCAACTGAGTTCAAAGGGACTCATTTGATTGTATCCCTTCCCCCTCCCCCACCCTTCATCCTTCATAACCATTGTTTAATGAATTTTTATTAGAAAAGCATGGCTGCACTTATGAAAAAAAAAATCTGTCTTTGAAACCAGGAGGAGAGTGTGTTTTCCCTGGCATTAGCCTGTTAGTTTTTAATATCAGGTTTGCACTGGAGTTGACTCCGGGTGCATTTTGGAACCATAAGCCAACAAAGTGAAGCTAATGGGAAAGGAAATAATACAGGAGAAGAGAGCCCCTTTTGAAGTGTGGGCAGGAAATCTGCACTACTCTTTCTCCTCCTCCTCCTTCTCCCTCCTTTTTCCCCTACCCCCATTCCATGCATTGTCCTCTTCTTCTCATAAAGGGTGACTTTTGCACATTTCTTTTGTTTAGAGAATGGGATCAAGTACACTAGCTTAATTTCAGCTTCTCAATTAGTTAAACTTCTGGGAAAAACATTTCCTGGTGTAAAAATGCTAAACAAAACAGTAAACATAAGGAATGAATAAACTGAGGATTCAACTGTGAAGTTTTGGGCAAGGTAAAAGACATTACCTTCCACCAAAGTTTCCACTGCGATATGCCTCCCATAAAGCCTCTAAGAACCAGCAATGTGCACAATAACTTCTTGGTTCAATGAAGGTACTGGAACGTGTCAGAGGTGTCTCAGAGTCCTACTTGCACTCCATTGTGTTAAAAACATAACGAAGAAATTACTGGGCAGAATCAACTTCAGCTCTTAAATGGCATGCGGGTGATGCAGAGATTATAATCACAGATTTGATCCCAGCTATTTAGAGTAGTTGTTTTCTGTTGGCACCCCTCATGAAGCTCAATTTGTATTGTATAACTGAGAAACCTGGGGTAATATTGGCTGCCTCTTCTCCTTTTATCTTAGTTATAGCTTCAGTGTTTCCTGGAGAAACAAATGGCCAGTAGGAAGGCCTCTAATTTAGGATTTGGAGGTTTGCCTACTTTGCTTACTCAGTTGGCTTCTTTGTCACAGACCATTTGTGACACTGCAGTAAGTTAGTTTATCTCAGATTCTCAACTATTTAGCAGAAATTGAGCTCTAACATATCTTCATGATTTTGTTTGGAACACTGTATCTTAGAAAGCTATAATTACACTTTCCTATCATACAGCAGTACAATACCTAGGGGAAAAACATGGAGGGGAAAGTAGATATTGCAGCACTAGGAATCATCAAAGTATAAAGACACTAGAAAAAGAAATGTAATGGCAAGTAAAACAGATTGCAGATTTTAAAAATAGAATACAGAAATCACCAAATTTCTCATGTCCACTATCCTTAAATTCAAAGGCTATGATAATGTAAAATGATATTGCAAGAACCATGGAAATGGCTAAAAAGGGAATAGAAAATGCTAGAAATGCGACACATACCAATAATCAGGCTTAATATTCTGCCATAGTGGTCCAAAATGGCATACTAGAACCTGTTTTCATCAATGTTAGTAATCCAGCCCCTTGTTCTAACACAAGACAGTATTTCCTTGAGCATATTATCTAGGACCAAGGCACTTGTAAGTTTCCTTGGGCTTGGGTGTCACAGCAAAGGCACGGCTAGGATGTCACCTGGTCAGATACTCCATGTGTGAAGATCACATGCAGGAAATACACTATGAGCACAAGGTATTTGTGGGTTACAGGATGCTGGCAGAAACTCTTTGCTGAAGTTCCCAGAGGTACCTGGGCTCCTGACTGTAATAAGCACGTAAGAAACTAGTGTGATCAGAAGATGGTGGGTAACTTCCTCCAAATGTCACAGTCCTTCTCAAAACCAGTTCCTTCACAGCACTAACTTTATAAAGCTAGGTAAATACCTGTCTCTCCAGAAAGAGAGTAAGCATGACCTGACAAAATAACCTCCTGCTATTTCTTATTTGCTGTTTTTGCTGATGACAAGAGAAGGTCAATAGAGTAGGGCATGGCAGACTTGCTGAAATACTCCTCTGTCCCTTGTGAGAGGCTTGACAAATTATTAATACCGTGAACTAGTTGTACACTTCTTATCAAGAACTGAACATGCCTATACACTACAGGGATAACAGAAAAGTAGATAACAGCCAATCCAGAGGTGTGTTAGGTATACTTGCCACGTGTTTTTACAATCCTTCACAAAAAAAAATCATTATGCAGTAGTTGTGTGGTTTTTCTTACATTCAGGGTGTTGAAATAGCATTGATTGCCTTGTGAAGTAAGATATCTGTGTCAGAGTTAGCTACTCTGAATTCCTGTTAAAGCTGATGAAAAGAAAATGGGCAGTTATAAGACCCAATTAGTTTCCTCCAAAAGCAGAAGCCATATGAATCACATCCTAAAGTGCTTATTTGTTTCCATCACCTGCAGAGAGAGCATTGAGTAACCGGCTCAGATATTGCTGTCCATGGGAGAGAAGGTTGCTGCAGTGATTCCCATCCTTGGGGAAAAAATCTAAGCAGGGTTTTGAGGATCAGCGCAGGAAGGACACAAGGTGCTGGGAGACACGTGGCCTGAAAGAGGCTGGAGTGTTGGTGGAGCTGCGACAGCACAGTTTGATCTGTGATGCAGAGGCTCCATGTGCACCCCCAAATTTATAAAAATTACCCAGGCAAACTCCTGCTGACTTCCACATGTGTCCTCAGTGTCAAGCTCAGCTTTAACATACTAAGTGGTCGGACCCCATCTGCCTCTACAGTGGCACTCTCACTTCATGATTCTGGTGGCAGCTCCCTGTGACATGATTAGCCCTTCTGCTTGCAGGAACTGCAACCAGTGAGATGTGTACAGGTCTGGAGGGAAGGGGCATCATTCGGTAATGACTGTGTCACCACTGACCTTAATGAAGTCACTGCTTCAGCCAGGAAATCTGAAATCCAGGAGGCAGAAAAAGCTAACCATGTATCTGGCACCTTTGTCTGCCGTGGTGGGCAACCACTCCTGCCAGACCCTGAAAGACAGCAGCCACCATGCTAAAAGGATTGCAGACTCTTTGTTAAGACTGGTATCACAACTCTGCATAGGCAGTATGTTTTGCAGCATGAAAGACTACATGCGGCCATTCAAGGCAGCATGGGGTTTGGGCACAGGAGCTAAAAAGAGCTGCTAGGAAGGCAATGGGAATGTGTACCCATGTGCACTCACATGGGACCAGTGCTCAGTGGCAGGTGGCATTTACCTTCAGGAGGAATTCTGAGAGGACAGTCACACTCAGTACATAGATGTGGCTCTCACAAACTCAGTGAGGCAAGCTGGACCAGCTTCATTTCCTGGCCACGTCACAGCCTCCTTGCGTTATGGAGCAATTTGAATTTGCCGTATAGGATTTCTCTATGTCTTAGTTTCTCTTTAGTAGAAAGGAAGTAATAACTCTTCCCATCTCCCCATGATGCAGTCACTCATGCTTCTGGGCTATGGAGTCCTGAAAGTCCCTCAACTGAAAATCTTCAGATGGCTGATGTGAATTTAAATACATGATTGAGATGGGGTCAACTTGCCTCAGAAGGCTGCTTCTCCACCTTTTAAAAAGGGCTGATGAAACAAGTGGATCAAGAAAATTATATCACATCAGAGTGGGCCTGAGGGTTACCTTGGCTGAAACAGAGCCATCCTCTCAGAATACCAGTCCAAAAAACATTTTATTAAAAAGTGGTGAGGTAAACCCCATGTGCAGGAACAAGGGGAATTGTTCCACATTTTTTGGCTCCAGAAAGCTGGAGGAACCCTCACCTGAAGTCATTTTAAAATGCTCTGCAAATACACTAAACAAGAGGGGGGGTTCTGCACAAAATGAAAACTTATACAATCCCTTTAAAAAAGCCAAACCTTAAGCATGTGAAAGCCTATGAAAAATTAGATGATGTGAAAAACACTTTAAATCAAAGCAGCAGGTAAAGCTTGAAATAAAGTTATCTTCAGTTAAAATCTCTATGTAACACATTGACTGTAATGCTTCATTTCCTGTAGTGCGTAAGTAAATCAAAGCCTACTTTGGGTTTCCGTATCTGTCTAGGATCTCATCTCCAAGAATGTATTATTCTGGCATTTCCCACACTGGAATTACCTCTGTCCAAATTTGGGTAATAGAGTATGATAACATATTAACAAGTAATAAGCATGAAATTTTTATCCATTTTAAAATGTATTACTGAGAAAGAAAACAAACACATAAAAAAGCCAGCATTTCAAAAGTAATCAGCAATAGAACCGAGAAAACAAGATTTAGGTCACAAGAGAAAAATTAAAGGAAAGAAAAGTACAGCTAATTGGTGGCACTTTTGCAGAGAAAGAATGTAAGAAAAACTGCATACCTATTCAGGAAAAGTAAAACAGATGTGTGAAGTGTCTGACTGAGCTATTGTTTTAACTTCGTAATCTAAAATAGCTGACTTGATTTCATTTTAACAAGGGATTAGTTTAGCAGACAGTTTGGATTAGCAGCAACATATATAAATAAACATACTACTTTTAAAACTTAAATACTCAGTTTACAAGATGCAGGACAACAACAATCAGAAAAATGCTAGTCTTGAACTTCTAGATTATAGAGCCAAAGCATATGCCCATTCCACAGAGACAAGGAATTAGCAAGAGCCCTCACACTGAACAAGGTAATACAAGAAATATTCATTATTATGATATCACTGAGAAGTAACCCAAGCCCTGCTCTATATCTTAATTGCAGAGGATTGCAAGGTATTTTACAGCTATGCTATTTTAAGAAAAAGAAGGATAAGCTCATACTTCACTATTCATATGAGAAGGAACCCAACATAAGTCAGAATTTATGGGTTGGGTATTTTGTAAAAAAAGATGCATGTTGCTTTGGCCATAGGAGAGGGGGGGAAAAATCTCTGTGTAACTAAAGAAAGCCTTATTCTAATATGCTTTTCACACAACAACAGAGATCAGGATTAACAGATCAGAGGAAGGGAGGTGTCTGGGCTGGTAACCAAAAAAAGGATGAGCCTGAGAAGAACCATTCTTCCTCCCCTGTAGGCAGGCAGCTGTCTTTCAGTGAGCAGTCTCAGAGCCTGCACTAACTTTTAAGTCATAAATATTCACAGACATTTGGGGTTTTATATAGGGTCTTGTATAGACCCTTCCAGCACTGCCAAGCCGGATGTGATTCTAATGTCATGGTGTTTTCTGTAGCAGTCATTTTGCTACCATCTGTTAGAGGTCAACACTAATATGGGTCCTCTATTTTTTTAGTCCCCTTAAGTCAATAAAGGCTTAAGACAACTACTGATATCGGTGAATTTTGGCTCTTGCTATCAGGGTGAAGATCTGCACTTGGATATATAGAATTAGACACTATTCACCTACAGGAGAAGGGCAGGGTGCTCCATAAATAGCAACTACCTCAGTTGTTACAGGAGTTTTCATTTAAGTCCCTAAACTCTTCCATACACCATCTATAAGGATAGCCACGCTAGAATGGTCTTCCTTGGAAAGAGTACGGCAAGGAGGAAGGGGATGTGAAGTTCTCCCCATGACAAATAGACTGAACCCAGCAGGCATTAATTACAGCAAGAGAAGTTTAAGATAGACATTAAAATCTGTTCTAATGCCACCGATGCAGAAATGTTGTGAGGATTTCATAAGTGGAGGTCTGCAAAATGAGTTAAACATACATCTGTGGGGAATGTCTTAGGAAGGCAGAGCCTGGGCTATATCTGAAGTTCCTTCTGTTTTTCATGGAGTAACATCCATCTGATTGAGTACTGACAAACATATTGGCTACTCACCATCAGGTGTATGGCAGGCAGAGTGTAATGTGTATTAAATTCAGAGAATTTACAAGAAGAGTTCAAATTCAAACCACGACTTTTCAGGAAGAAGCTGCATCTGCCTGGAAACACTGCTACAAAGAATAGTTCCTGAGAGAAAGATCTTGCAGGTGCAGGAAAACAGGCTACTGAAGAAATCCGAGAATATCAGACCAGAGACACATATATGTCCTAGCAAGATAACTTGCATGCAAATGCAGAAGAGAGCAAAGAAGAAAGCAAGCATGATAATAAAACAGAAGCAACAACAAATGTAATTTGAGGGGCTCTATCCTATGAAGCAGGAAAAAAATAGTGACACAAAAAGGAAGCAGAGGAATGAAAAAAACCCCAACCAACAACATCAAACCAACAAAACAAAAACAAAAAAGAAAAACCCCAACCCAAAAACCAGAAAGACTCTAGTGATAGGTAGGAATGTACAAACATCATTTTTGAAAAATCAGCTGAGAGAAATAAATCTGACACACTTTATTTTTTTCTAGATCTGTTACCGGTTATGACTGTTTTGTCCTACCCCAACACAGAACATAGCTTCACAGAGCCCGAAAATCTTCTCAGGGGACTGACACAGAGAAAATATAAAGCAGAGTAACAAGGTCTGGTTCCAGCCTTTTGGGAAAAGAAAATAGGGAAATATGTCGATGGCATCCAGAGGGAGGCCTTTGGCCTTAGCAGTACTTGCCCATCTTATCTTATGCTGAATAAAAGGCATTAGGAGAATCCCCTTGCCTCAAGAACTGACCAGGCAGAGAGGACAGAGTACAGAGCAATGTATCAAGAGTTATTTCATGTCAAACATAAGCTCAGGCCATGTCTGTGCCCTCCAGAAGACATTCACAGCAGGCTAAGAAGTAAATTAATTTGGGAGCATCCTGCTTAGTATTAGAACTCCTAAACAAAGGGATGTTCTATGGCAGGATGGTGTATATCCCTGAAGAGGGGAGAGCAGCTGGTGCCTTGTACAGAAGACACTCTCCCCTCTTTGGGAGCGAGAGGAGCACAGAAAGGTTCATCACAGAAGGAGCTACTTCTGACAAGAAGGGGCAAGGAGACTCACTGTCTACACACCTGTTCATCCTCCCAAGGTAGAAGCAGGCAGCATCTCTTCCCTGCAAAGCGATTACAGGGAAGAGCTGGAAGGGGACTGGGTACTGAGGCCAGGCAGCATATAGTCCACGAGCCCAGTAAATTGTTAGTACAGGACACAGGCTTCATGCTAATTCTGCAAGGTCTCAAAACTCTTCAGACTTCATCTGGGCTTTTCTTCACCTGCCTCAAGCTTTGTTTTAGCTGTATCAGCAATCATTTGATGACAAAGTGACTATTGCCCAATTTTCTCTCTGTTTGCTAAGCCTCTGTTTAGATTTTCATAGTTGTTTGAGGTAACTATATTTTTATTTAGATATAGTAAAGTAGTTATTCTTGATAAAAACGAGATATCTGTGAACCTAGGATAATGAGGTAATGCATCAGAATGTAGGCATGACATAGTAACCGAAGGGAAATGGGAGAGGATACTGGAGACCCTAGAGCTATTAATTTATCATTGGTTGATTACTAATTATTAATTACAGTTCTTAAACAATGGCAGCTCAGGCCAACATGGCAAAAACCCTTCATACCTCAGAGCCATGATGGAGAAGTGCTGACCAGGACAACTGGCCTTTCTGCAGCTACTCTGCTCTCCTCCTCTGCCACAATCACCAACAGAGTAAGAAAAGCATGTCCATGATGTTGTTTAAGAGTTAGCATCACACAGACGCAGGTATCTCAAGTAAGTGTCTTAAGTCAATGTGTCTCGAAAGTCATTACAAATTGTAAGAGCATTTTTTTAGAGCTCCCAGGCCACTCATTTGTCATGACTGAGGCTATCCTGGGAAAAGGGTAGTGCTTTGGTCTCAGTGTTTTCCATCGGGAAATTGTGAGATGCCAGCCCATCTCTCCATGGTTGGGCTCGTGAATCTTTTCTTCCTGTAGTGACAGTGCACTGTTTTCACTTTTTTAACAAATCCTGTACCTCAAAATGTGTCAGGGTGAGGAAAGTCTGCCTGTTTGCTACAAGGAGAAGCAGAAGACCCACCAGTAACTTACAGTCCCCCATTTGCCTATCTGGTTCTTCCAGATGTGAAATTCACCCAACATGAGAGGACCCAGGAGCAGCACATAACTGGAAAAAGCAGGGGCTGAAAGTGACCCAGATGAAGGAGAGCTTGTGAAATCAAAATGTGAAGAAGATTCTGTGTGCTAAAGACTTTTGCTACAGTTAAGAGTGAGAAAACTTTATAAGCCCATCAAGGTCAAGCTTCCCTTGTATCTTAGGTCTACCCCAAAATCTCACCAATTGGACACGGCTGCCCTTCCTCTCACATATCAATAAGTGGTGTAAGGGCATCCTTCAGGGAGTAGAGGGATACGCCTGTCCTGGGGCTGGAAACCTTCACAATTGCATTCACATGTGTTTCATGGCATGATGAGAGTCGTGCTGGGGATCTGCTCTGCGACTCAGCCCTGACCTTCTCTTCTGTGGCACAGCCTTAAGTAGTGCAACCTAAAAGTGGCAAATAAAAACACAGAGCAGGGAGTGAGGCAATATTTACATGTGATGCCTGCCTATTTCCAGCCTTGCCAGTACCTGGCAAGGCAGAAAGCAGAGGAAAAGCAAGTTTTGACTACTCCAGTACATTTTGCCTGAGTGAAGACTGTGAGATGTGTCCTAACACTATTTTAATTAAAATGCCATATCAATTTGATTTGAACCACCACCTTTGATACCAAGCTCAGCAACTTTATGTAGTAGGCTTGAGTGGAGATAAAAAATTAATGTGTTAAATAATTTAGGCATTAGAGAGAGTCCCATGACCATAATATAAACATATTGATGTTGGCAAGAAAACATTTATTATTAATTTCACATAAGAGCTACAAAGTTCCAGGTGCATTTCCTAATTCATACCAAAGTTTGTAGACATGCAGAGGTTCATGGTAATTAGAGCATATTTATTTGTATCAATTTACATTTATATTAAGAAAACCAAATATACAGAAGAAGGAGGATTATTCTACATTTTCTATGTATATTTGGCCTGAACGAGCACTCTTAATAAGTTTTTGGTGCTGCTGCAGTAATAAGTAGGTGTTTATAAGAATACAAAAGGTATTAACTAACCATTTTTGGAATTGTCATGGCAATGCCCCAGATTTCATATAAAATCCTGAATAGATACTGAATGAATAAAATGTTATTTTATTCTGTGTTTGTCTTCCTTACCTAGACCCTCATCTACAGAATATGTATATGTGTATATAGACCTATATACATACTGTAAGTACACACCCACATGTGTGTGGTATAGATATACATACCTACATTCAGGAGGCTATATATTCATGCAGCATAAACAAAAGTGTGGCAAACACCAAATCTGCAAGAAGGAATTTGCATATTTTTGTTGCTGCTAATAATCACTTGGCAAAGGGTTGTTCTTGCGGTTTCTCCCCGGTATGCATCTTTGAGCGGCCTTTCATTTTCTGAATACTGCAACTTTGAATGAAGAAATCCCTTTGCCTACTCTCATTTAAATTCAAACACAGATATTACAGTAAGTCACTGTGTTTGCTCTCTTCATGATCTGGGCCCAAATTTCCAAACAAATATTTTCATGCCAAAATTTTTAGACCCTTAAATTTGAGAGAAAAACACCATCATTGTATTTGTTTTTCTTATTCAGCATTTTTCTGTTTTGAAATCAGAGTAATGGAGGCAGAACAGACTGGCCAGTGCTGAGCCCCAGCTCTGGCAGCTGCATGGCGCTGAGCAAAGCGGCTTGGAGGAGGGAGCAAGGCAGTTCTCAGGTGGCATCAAGCCTCTGGGACTGGGTCCAGCAAGAAGAGCAGGCTGAGACAGCAAGGAGCCACAGCTGGACCTCCTTGAACTCAGGTACTACCTTAATGGTGCTGTCTTGCCACCATCATCAAGGCTGCTGGACCTGGGATGGAAGACTGGGAGGTATGACTGGAGCTGCTCTCCTCCACCCCAAGCACGCATAGCTCAGCCAGCCCAGGAGAGCCAGCCCTCTGTATTATACAGCTTGTGTATAATAAAACATATCTCATGCATTTTTAGATCATCAGCTGCAGTATTAAAACAGGCACCTTGCTGAGAAAATAAATACAAAAAACATGACTAGAGGAGACGGCACAATCATAGAGCAACTGAGAGTGGAATCAGAACTATTCCTTCTTTTTTCTCCTCTTTTTTTTTAACTAATATAATTAAAGACTTCCTCAGCATGGATACAAAGGGAGTATTTAATGTGAACTTTAAAAAAATAAAAAGATTTAAAGGTTTAATATACCTCCAGGAAAAAAAAAAAAAAGGAAAGGAAAAAAAAAAGCAGTTAAAAGATTTCCTTAAAAAAAAGTAAAGATCCACAAATGGCTGGTGAAACTCTATAAAGCAGCTGGAACTTGTTAATAGTCACACTCTCCTGTGACCTGAGATGCAGGAATCTAACCATGAATTTTTTACAGATATCCTTTAAAACAAGTGCTGGCTGATATCACTGTGGCCTGCCAGACTAAAACTTTCTGAAGACACTGTGTCACCTAGAGGAAACCAACTCTCCTGATCTTAAAGCTTCTGGAATTTTTTTTCCATTTTTATTTCTTAAAAAGAAAAAAAAGATAAACACTTAATCAGTAGCAGTGACTCAGTATTAAAAACCAACAGTATTCTTTTCCCTCTGCTCTGCACATATGGTTCCTCTGAGAGATCAGAGTTAATGAATAATAATAGTAATTTCTTCACTAGCCATTGCTAACTTTGATACCATGTGAAAAAGATTAAATGCAAGAGAGCAGTTTTCTGCAGAGATGGGCCCAACAGACCTTCTGGATATAAACAGCAAGAATTTTACAGGGAGTTAATACACAAAGTCTAAACGTCTCTGTCATTCCCAGAGCCCCAGAAAAACCCCCAGCAGAAAACAGGCTCAGGGTCACGCTCCCAGGCACTGATATCAAAATCTACATTCAGAATATGGTCACATCTTACTAGGAAGAAACAAATGTTGGATTAAACCAAGGGTTCCTCTAAACACTGTTAACACACATAATTTAGGGTTCTGAAGAAATAAAGGCAATGCTTTTCTGAAGAATTTTGCCCCCATGCATGAAGGATGAAGGCTCTACTGTGGACTATCTGGTGACCTGCCTAATCTTCCCTTACAGCTTTTCTCTTCCTTTCCAGGAAGAAATAGTGTGTGCCATTCCAAGCAAGTCCATCAGCATACCAACACAACACAAGGTGGCTTCAGCCAGGGCCCTAGTGGCTTTCTTGCTGTAGCTCAGTACATTTAGTAGGGCTTACTGTATAAGCTGGAGGACATCATCAGCCCCGTGACACCACACGGCTACTATATGAGGGCGCATGCACCTTCAGGTTCAGGTGGAGTGAGTGCAAAACTGTTTGAAATGGTGAGTGCTCTACAGTGATGCCAGAATGATGTTTGAAGACATTGTGCTTAAACTGGAGAATCCTTGTTAAGAAAAGTTATGGGGTGGGCTTTAGTAAGTTTTTGCTAAAGCAAATTCAGGAGTGGGTCCTTGTTTTCAAAAAACCCCAAACATATCAAAATTTTGGGGTGCAGCAAAGTATGAATTTGCTGCATGAGCCATTACCTTCCTGCTGGAGGTAAAGGTCAGATTCTCATCATCCACATTCAAAACACAGCAGGATCAATATTCTCTGTGAGCCAGGACACTGGAATAACCAAGTCTTTTTGTCTGCTTAACGGTGGTAGGGAAAGGTATTTTATTTCCTTGTGCCTCTGCTCCTTTATAAAAGAGATCTGGTAGGAGGGGTTGTGGCTTTAAGCATTTCTCCTCCCACGTTTTTTTCCGTCTTGCTCTGCATTTGTACAAGGCCCAGCAAGTATTAGTGCCTGAGCACGGCTGTAATAATAGAGCCCTTGGGAAAGGTGGCACTTCCATGGCTGCAGGTGTTGAAATACTCACCCTGAGGTCTCCGTCTCATTAGCTCTGCTTGCCAGCCTCCTTATTATTGGAAAGGTTATTACAACACTGTGCCTATGTGAAAGAAGTCAGGCTCTGATTTGGACATATATCAGCCTCCCAGAAGCACCACTGCATTTGGCACAGCCTGGCTGTCAGTCTCAGCAAAAAGGCCAAGAACTGGAAAGATATGAAGACCAGCTCTACTGGGCCTTGAAAAAGGTCATTCAAGGTCAAATCAGGGTGGTAATATGGGGAAGCTCACTCTGCTGGAGCTCGTCCCATGCCCATTCTGCAAGGAAAACTACATACAGTCTTTAGGGCCGTCACTTTCCTTCAAAACCACTAAATTCAGACAAACATTTTTTTAAAAAACAATCTCAGAAAAAGTTAAACTAACAAACTCTAAATAGGGAAAGGTGTTAAATTATGTGTGGCCTCATTCTTGTGCTCTCCCTGACAAACAAAATGTGGCCGAAAGAGAATTACAAGCTATGAAGCTGTTAAACTTTCCTTGGTCTTTTTATTTTAGATTCCTTATGAAGGAGTTAATAGACTGGATACATCGGCATGCTGTATGATATAGGCCATGAGGAGAAGGGAGAAGAGTGATTCTCTTCTCTCTACACACATGCACACACACAAACATATGTGTATACACATTGCCATTGAAATGAATGAGCCCATTCATAGGAAACACAAGTTCTGTTGGTTTATTAGGCTTGGAACGTAGTCACACCATCTCAACCTGCCAGAGTTAAGTTGTACATACCAGAAAAATGTCTCACCTGCAGTACCTGTCAGCCTACTTCATATTAACGTAAGCCCTACGATTTCTGCTGTCCATGGACCAAATCCTGAAGGCCTTACACAGCCCTGAAAATGGACAGAATGAGCTTTTCTGCCTTGTATCACAGTTGCTGGGACTCGCCACCTCTTTAGGAGGCAGGCAAAGTTTCCCGCAGGAATGACTGCCAGTGGGAGGAGGGACATTCCTTGAGGTTCCCCTTTCAGAGACTTCTCAGAATCCCTCTCTCTGGGTGGGTTGGCATCTCCTCTTCCAGCGGGAGCAAATGGCCTATCTCCCAAAGGGTCTTAGCCAATCAATCATAGGTGGAGGGCAAGTTGCCTCTAGGCTGTCTTCTGGCCCTCAGTAGCTCTTCCCTCTGCGGTCTTCAGTGCTACTCGGCAGCGGAGGTGCTGGGAATAATTCTCTGTCTGCATCCAGCTGTCTGTGCACTGCAACAAGAGCCTCACAGTGCCCTGCCAAGTTGCTCAGCCTTTGAAGGCACAGCCCCAAATACCACACGTTCCATTCCAAGGCAAAATGTAACGACAGCTATAATTAAAACCGTTATTAATGCAAACACATGAAGTCACAATAATAACTAAACTGTCCAACAGTGTCTGAGGTGGTGTCTTGCTTCCTCTGGAACACCAGACCTGCTCCTTTTCAGAAGACAGAGCAGCTGCTTCTTCTGGCTAGTTCACAACCTGGACACCTATTGTCTAAACATGCTGGGTTTGTTCCTGTCTCACACATTGCTTTTCGCCCGTCTACTAAACAGAAGCTCATTGGGAATAGAGCATAGCTGATTAAGGCAATATTGCACTGCAAACTGCTTACATTCATACATATCTAATTCTGGCCTGTTGCTGTCAAGTAGAGTGTATTAGGCAAGAAAAGACCTTTGATGTCTGCCATCAGTTCTTTACCTGTATCACCCAACAAAATTAACTCAGCAGAGTCAGGATAATAGAAAGTACAGAGAGTTTATAGAGAGTGTGTTTGGATTTTTTGTCCCCTAATCAATATAAATATTCTATGTGTACTTTGCTCCCACCATTTTTTTCTCTGCACCATCAATACAACACTTTCCTACACCTTGTTCTTTATTTCTGGCAGATGCAGAAAAAACTTAAGAGCCTCTTCAAAACTACCATTCATTTATGGTCAAAATAACTCTTCTCTTTCCTTTAGAATTTTTTTCTTCAAAGAACCCTATCGACCTCCATGACTACTTTTCATATACCTTTTATTAGCAGCTTAGGAGTCATCATTCTTGAAACAGAATTTCCTGCAGTGGTAGTAGTTCCCTGTACATTGATAACAGTGATGAGGAATGCACTGTTCTTGCCACTATGATTTTAATCTTAATTACTTTGTGTAGCATCTCATCCAAGGTAGTCAGTCTCATGGTCCTTAGCTCACCTCAGAACACAAAGTTTATTTTTATTAGCATAACATGTTAATGTTGGACTTCACCCCTTCTGTCAAGTGCTTTAAAGACTGTCTACATCTCCAAAGATCTTCCAGGTTCAGATTCAATTTACGAATCATCCATTTGTAGTTGGGAAAAAAAAAGAAAAAAAAAAAAAAGCTGTGAATTCTCTGGAGTACTTGCAAGGCCATTTTCAGTAACAGTAATAAGTGGTTTGCAGTCAATTTCAGCTAATAAAATAGTAATAGCTAAGGCCTCCCACAACTAAGACATGAAGTCTTTTACAACCACGCCAAAGCCTCCTTCTCTATCTGAGCTTATTAACTCTCATTTCCTGTTAGCATCTACTAGGCATAAAACACTGGTATCTAGCTGTGAACACTCTCCTGCAAGAAGATTGCACCACAACCCTTCTTACAGTCACTCATGGACAATATAGTTTTGTGCATCCTCTCTAATTCCTTTTACTTCTTAGATTTCTGATTAAGGTCAGGCAATGTCATTGTGTGGGAACTTTATTTATTTATTCTGGCAGCAGTATAAGGTACAATTGTCCTAATGTAATCCATCATTTCAAGAAATCTACTATTTCTTTGTCAGCTGCAGTGGTCTCACTCTTACCTATATGTCTTGCCGAATAACCTTCTCTCTCATGTGAGTTATTTATGTTACAGAAAATTTACATTCTGCTGGTGTAACACTAACACAGAAGCTCTGATTCAGTTCCAGGATGCTCAGAGATTCCATTCCAGAATGTTCAGAGATTCCAGTCATTCTCTTCTGACATTTCAATTTCTTTTAACATTTTTTTCCAGATTAAAATATCATCTGTGGTGCCTCAACTACTTCTATCAATTTTTTTTTGTATTTCCTGATGATACAAATAGAGTGTTAAGCACAACCTAAATGGAAGTCTGAAGAAACAGGGTTTTCTCAATTGAGACACAGAAAATTCACAAAACGTGCTGTGTTTTTCCAAAGACATTCCCCAGAATCCTGCTGATACATCCAGTGTATAAAAACATCTAGTATTAGACAACTTCCCTGAAAATGATCCCCTAACAACTACTGTGACTTTTTTTTTTTATTTATTCAGTTCTTCTTGTCTATACAAATGTAAAACATTTTGTCCCTCTTTTCTTCTCTAGAGATGAACAAAGAATGTACCCACAGTTCATTCTCCTACACATTTTGTGATTCTTGGGATAATAAACTCACCCAGTTCCCCTTTTAGCCTCTTCCTTAAGAGGAATGGAATTTTAATAGGAAGAGGGACTGGAGGGAGACTGGCTCTCTCTGATGAGTGTTCTGCTCAAACACAGCTTGTTCCCTAACTGGTGTCCTCAGGTATATTGTCCTCCTGTTCGGTCCCATGAGTCCGTTGTCCCAATGAAAACAAAGACTCAACACATTATTTGTTCCTTAATGGAAGTTCTTCTCCATAAAGTTACTACAGACTGTATCTGTCAACTTTATTTACCTTCATGTTAACTTTAGTTGCCATTAGCTTACCTCTGTAAGCCTCCCCTGACTCTCCATTATCTGCTTCTTGTCAGGAGGATAACATTATTTCAATCAACATACCATCATGTGCACCAGTATCCAATTTAAAATGAATAAATATCTTACTTGCTTTCAGGGTGATAGTCCATTCATCTTCTGATGAATTGCTCTTATGAAGAATCCCCCAGAGCAAGTGGTGCTGTCATTGATCTCCTGTATGCTGCTTTTTACGAACTATTTCACAGTGATGTAATCTAGTGCATACCTTTTTCCAGTTTATGGCTTGTGCTATTTTCCATGTCATCTGCAGGCCCAGATGTTGCTCTTGTAGGACTGCTATTATAACTTCCTCAAGCATCATTCTTAGCACTATTTTGGATTCTTCATTATGTCCTCCTCTTCATTGTGAACTGGGGATCTGGTTAGTTTGACAAACTCTAACTCCTTTGTCAAGGGTTAATTCTTGATGTTCCAATGATTTGTTCCAGATCCCAGTGATCCTCTGTAATCAGAGTCTTTCTCCATTAAATAAAAAAATTTCTCTTCAGTCACAGAGACTTTGACTGTTATGGATTTCACCTTCTTTCTATGCATTCTCCCTTTAAAAAAAACAAACCAAAACAAAACAAAGAAAACCCCTTATATTTCATTATTTCAGAATACTGAACACTGAATGATCTTGAACACTTTCACAGTTAATTCTGATTGCCTACGCAACTAGAAACAGAAGAAACCTGTCAGGACTTCAATACTACCTATTGTCAGATAGATCTTTTATTTTCTAACTGTCTTCCCATTTGTAAGGAGATAAAGAGTATGAACTCATTCCTATCTTCCACTGTTATTTTCCACACATTCAGAATTTTCTCTGCAATGAATTTATTTCATTGGTTCATTCTTCCACTCAGGGTACTCTCCTCCTTCCTTTTCATTCCCAGCACCATCGGTTACCTCCTGGGGTTAATTTGTGTGCAGGACATTGACTCAGTGCCTCCCGCTTGTTTCCCATAGCTGTGGATAACTAACACCAGCTCCAAAGTCTTCAGCCAGACCAACTGCCTGAGACCCTTAGGCTTTATGGGCTGGAGATCCAATCCCATGCCCTGTGGCTTGCCCGCACAGTGGTTCACAAGTGCCACACTGACAAGGCTGACACCTTGAAGGAGTTTCTAAAGCACAGAGGTTGCTTCGCTGCCTCAGGGGATTATAGAGCCTGAAGCCATATTAACTGTTGAACAGATTTTTCTCTCAGATACTGAGATTTCTCATAGTCACTGAATTTGTCTTCTGTCCGAAGCTTGCAGAATAAGTTACCCAAATGGGGAAGCACTCCTTGAAGGTCTGTTTTCCTGCAGTGAAAGACGTTTCTCTTCTCCTTTCCAATCCCTCAAAAGAACTAGGAGTAGAGCAATTCCTCTCATCATTCCCTAGGTGTATAAGCCACGTAGCACAAGTTCAGTAAATCTAACAGTTCTTGGAAGGACTGGACCTGTTACACATGCAGGGTGCAGATGGTTTGCACACATCCAGCAAATCTGCTGCTTTCAAGATGCGCAGGACTTACCACATCTGGTCCAAGATCAGTGGTACAGTAATAAATAAAAGAGGCAAATAAACTCACACCTTTGATATAAAAGAGAGGCAGGCAAATACCACAGCAGATACATCGAAGTGGGAAAATATAATATCCCTCTGCTTGTCCTTGGCTACATCTTTATCACACGCTCCATGAAAATCCCAGGCTTGCTGCTTCTAAAACTATCACACCCATGCTCAGTATGACAGATCTCTGAACATGATGAGGAAGGCTTAAACTACACTCTAGGTCCAAGCAGGTTGTCATACATCTGAAAATTCATTATAAATAAAGGCAGTCTCCAAATTCCATGTGGTTAAAATTGCCAAAAAACAGAAGGGCATCATCTGGAAAACCTAACAAAATGTAACTTTAAGCAGAGCTGGGAGAAAGAAGGAGAAAAAAAAAAAAANTTACCTTGCTCTTGTTTTTTTTTTTGCTGAAAGGCAGAGTTTGAATGTCTTGTACACCTCAGTGATATGCCAGGTGACAATGAAAGAACTTCCATATGAACATCATACATGCGCGTACCTGAAAATTCGTAAAAGATCTTGAGGCTGCTGCAGGAGCTGACCGAATGAGTAATGTTCCAAATTGTTGTCCTTTTGTCTCATGACCACATAAACAAAGCTGTTTCTATATAATAACTGAGAAAGATGCACCATCAGCCTGTGAGCTCCTCCCAAGAGGTAGCATGTACTCTCAGATTTTGTTAAGGCACTAAACAAGCCAAAGCTGAATCTGAAGTTAGACCTCGATAATAACACTTTTATGGAAAGACCCAAAGAATTAATAACATCATAATAATTTTTTCCAGGTTCTCATGACACCTACTTTTGACTGAAATCCTTACAATCCAGCAGCAACACGCTATAAGATGGTACAAGAATTTTATATAAAAGTTTTCATCTTCTGTGTTCACACTTCATATTCTTTTTAAATAACTGCTACTACAGTTTTGCGCTCCCCACTCTGTAAATTTGGTAGGATTTACACATAAAGGCTGGTCTATCGTCTGTTTATGGAATGTTAAACTCTTGCAGGAGAATAAACTATCTGACATAGCCAAACTTTCCTTCTCCAAATTCCATGTTCTCATAATCCCTGCAGAGCTGCAGATTCCAAGAGAAATGCTGCTATTAGAGACCAAAGCAAGGCCAACCTTAGCTCAGATTCAGGGCTCTGGAAGCACTTTTCTTAATCCAAAACAAGAAGTCAGATTAAATTTTTCCTCCCAGCCCTGAGCAAATCCATCACTATAAACCCTCACATCTTAAAAATATTAATGTTTATTCCCTTTTGAATTTGGCAAGATTCCCCTGAGTTAGTGAGAAAGCTGATTGCTTCAAGTTGGACCCGCATGGGTCATTGTGTCCGTAACAAAATGAAAAGAGAGTGGTTTTACTGACATCATTCAAGTTATATTGTGGTTACACTGGCTGAAGATACAGCCATATATTTAGCACCACTTCAAGTCATAAAAACTTGCTCTCCATTTTTAATTTTTTTTTAACTTGAAAAGTTTATTGGCTAGTCACACGTGCACAACTGCAAAATGACTGAACAAATCTTCTAAATGACAGTTTTCTTTTCAAAACATATTTGCTATTAAACTGAGATGGCACATGATCATTTTTACTGCCAGTGGACCATTTTAAAGAAAATGTGACTGAGTAAAAACAGGATTACTACAGAGATTTTTCTAACCTTCTATAAGCAGTTCAAATACAAGTGTAATTTGTGTTCCTGTCCTGATTATCAGGAAAGCTTCTGAAAAGATTGGAGCTAAAGGCTAGAGACACCAAAAAGGAAGTTTAGAGCTTTGTCCATTGCTTTCACTCTGAAAGATTTCTCAGAGTTTGTCTGTAAAAGAGTTTTTGAAAGAGCAGACCTCAAGCTACATGGTATGGAAAGCCCTCTATACACTCTGGTGAAAGAAGGGGAGTTTTATCAATCATAATGTTTTCATTCTTATTACTCCCTTTAAAGAAGAATGACAGTTTAGCAATTTCAGAAATAACAACACTATCATTTGATCCTTCTCTTTCCATAATGCAATATCCTCAACAACACAGTTTTGGGGTCCATTCTTGTAAAAATACCTAAAGGCTACAAGTTATTGTTGACTGTCAAAGTTGATAATTGTAATACATGGACCACACTGCCTAGGCAAAAGACCTGTGATCAAACTCACGTACAGGGATAACTGCCTGTGCAAGCACAGGCCTTAGCTGAAGACCACTGAACAGGCCACTGAACAACCCTCCCTCAGTTTAGTCTGGATTCATGGGGCTGGTTATGATCAATGCCAAGTGCTTTTCCTATCCTTGCTGCTGTTCTTACAGGAAACAGGATATTGTGTCTCCCTCCAGCTTTCACTCAAGAAAGGACTTAAAGGATTGAGGGTTCCTAAGAAATTTCTAATTAAATACAGTAGATTAGGAGGTCTATAGCATTACAGCTTCATTTGCCCATCCATCAACAATTCATAACCCTAAGCACATTACCTTGACCAGCAGTGCAAAATGTGAATAAACTAGAGCACTGACAAGGTTGAGCCCCAAGAGAGAGGATAAAGGAGAAAGGAAGAGGAAGAGGAAGAGAGAGAAAAGAGAAAGAGAAAGAGAAAGAGAAAGAGAAAGAGAAAGAGAAAGAGAAAGAGAAAGAGAAAGAGAAAGAGAAAGAGAAAGAGAAGAAGAAAGGATGGTGGGGAAAAAAGCATACTGAAAGGAGATCTGAAAGAAGAAATAGAATTACGCATCCTAGTGTTGGCAAATAAGATAAATGGACATCAGCATTGCAAGTTTTATTATCTTTAATGTTTGGAAAGCAGAATTTCTATCATGAGGGAAAAGCTGTCTCTCTTGCTCTCAGATCAGGATATGTTAAAATTCAAAATATATGACATAATAATAAGGAAAGATTATCAGCCTTCCAGTACTGAAACAATGCCTGAAAAATTAGACTTAGTTCTCTGTTCTGCCCTCAAGGTGTTTTTTTCTGAAGATCAGAATGAGAAGTGTTAGGTCCAGGGAGGGAAGTAAGCTGCGTCCTAATGATGCTGAGGCCATGTGCCAGAATGAGAGAGAAGCATATGGCAGATCTGAGGACCACAGATGGATTTTTGCTTCCATTGACTAAATTGTCTCATCTTGACTTACATTACATTCATGGCCCAGTCAGCAGAGAGCCAAAATCCAGCCCTAAAGTAGGATGCAAGGTAACAGGTTTTGGTAGTAAATATGTTGATGGCCTGGAAGCTGGCAATCTGACCTGAAGAAAGAGACTTCAATAGCTGTCAGTCCAAGCCTCTACTTCAGTCCACAAGTGGTCCACAAGTGCTTCAGAAAGGTCCAGGTGAACCCCAAGTTTATGAAAAGGATGCCCAGCTCAGTAGCCTTGCTAAACTGCTCATTCAGTCTTGCTCAGTCTTGATCATTTATAAGTGAACGGGGAATGGCTCTCAAGCAACAATGTGCTTATAAGCAATAGGCATTTTTCTGATCATAATAGTCTGCCCTCACTCACTTTCTCTCCTGCACCCCTCTGAAGCATGTAAAATTTTCCCTGAGGCATATAGTAGGATTTAGCATAGCCTTAGCCAGCCCAGCGAGTCTGGGAAGGATCAGCCTATAACCTTTGTGTAGTAAAGTAAATATTACCAAGCAATGCCAGCTCCAGTGCTCCCGTATAGTGGATCCTATTATGGTGGGAGACAGGATGCAGCCTGTGATCTCATCTGCCACTAGGAGAAGATATTTGGCTCATCTGACCAAGACAGCAAAGCAATATTGGTTTACGACATATGGAAAAAACTAAAGGCAGGAAAAGTATGATTTAATGAAAAGTGATTTCTGGAGTGGCCACTACAGATGCACTCAGCTGCATCGTATAAATTATAAGCAAAGACTCTGGATTTTTGTGCTTTATTTTGCTGTATGGTTTTTTCTCAGCCTGCTGGATTTTCTCAGTGTGGGATTCTGCTGCTTCAGAGATTCTAATTTATGCTTTAATGTGTTTTTCTTTCTTATATGAAGTGAATTCCTATAAAGGCAAAAAATATTTTTGTAATAGACTTCTCTTTCTAGTACCAATATTTTGTTCTGTCTATCAGGAGTAAAACAAGTGCTTTATTACTGGCCTCATCGACTTGAGGGGGTGGGATTTCCACCATCAGAGGGTTACATTTACTAGTGTGAAAGATTTAAGGCATCTCTACTACAGAAACAAGTGTAGTCTGGCATTTATGCCATTTCCAGGAATCAAATCGTATTTCAGCCACACATATGCTGATCTGTTGATCTTGAGGTATTATTTCCAAAAATCAATGTTTTGTGTATGACCTTCAGACATATGCTTTTCATTGTAGGGGGCTGATGTGAGGAATGAGGCAATCAGCCAGTGTTTTATCAGCTTCCTACCATCACACCTGTCCACTGGCCTGGCACAACATAGGAGGTTTCTGTAGCTGCGTCACCTACCATACCCATAGTGGGCATACTGTAATAGTTACCTCCAATAGTCACATATTTTGAGAACCCTAAAAATTGCTTTATAGCTCTTATACATTTCCATATTGCCTGGCAGTATGCTCAGTGGACTGAAGCAAATCAAGGACACTCTCTCGGGGGTCTATTTTCTCTCTCTCTTGGTTTCCCCACCTGTAAAATATGTTACATTTTCTACTGAAGAACACTTTTCTGATTAGTTTTAAAAGTTTGTAAAGCATTTTGAAGTTCAAAGGTTTTGAGTAGTAGTTTCTGGCTCAAGTTTACCTTATGCAAAAGTGAGAGGGTGGAGAACGTATGCTGTAGCTCCAAGCGACAACTAAGAATTACTCCAACAGTTGTGAGGAGAGGCAGGTGATATAGTGATAAAGCAAGTCCCCCGAATGTAGATTCAAATAGCAGCTGGAAATATATTTTCTTTACATATGGAATCACTTTAGTGCATTGAATGCAAATATTCATACTTTTACAAAGATAATTTTTCAAAAAATACGGACTAATATAAACACCCAAACAAGAACAAATTCCTATCCATATTCACAAGATAAACTTTCTGTAGTATTTATTACAGTCTCTATGCCTTTGATAAACATCAATTACAAAATAAGACGGAAAACTACTAAATTTGTTTGACTAATCCCCTCTCATATGTCATAGTCAACATGACCAAATTCCAGGAATTAGTTGTGGCACAATGACTAATGGCACACATCATGGCACATGGCACAATGATTCTGGAGTGTGGATTTTGTTCAAGATTCAGATACTTAAACTTAGGTGTTAACAATGTAGATGTCTACAAAAGAATGAAGTGTCAATCTACTCAACAGTGAGATCCATGGCTCAATCAACTCCCATTTCAGATGCTCGAGTATGTCCTGTAAGGTGCCAGCTGCCTCTCCAGAAGGTCCTTCATATGTGTTACATTAAAACTGATGGCCTCAGCTGGAGGTCTCAGGTAACTTAGAACATGTCCCCTTTGTAAGTGAGTCAGTTCCTAGGTATATCCTCTAGGCTGAATTGACTGAGTTAATTAGACCTCCAGACCCTTCAGTGGGAATTTTGGGCACTGAACTAACATAGAAATATACATTGTCAACACTTAAATGAAGGCCAAGCTGCATCGCACTCCAAGCTGTAATCAGTCCCTGAGGCTGAAGTATGTTATTTTTTACATAAACCAGCTTTCCCAAACTGTCATCATTTGATCTTTGTTAAAAAACTAACAGAATATTCATACTAGCACAGTTCCTTGGAGCTACAAGCCATCCCGCTTATTTTAAAGGTGTTTTAACCAATTGCTCTGAGGAACCCTTTTGATGTCCTTAGAGGAACCATGTGAGGTAGGGATAGAGCAGGGGGGCCAGTAGGTAGTGCTAGGAACTGCTCTCCAGTATCTTCTTCTAAAAAAAATGGCTGTCCTCCACAGGAAGAGGAGGTTCTGCTCTTCCTGCCAATTTCAGTGAGAAAGTGTTCTTTCTGTACCACAGCAAAGGAAAAAAAAGGGCTTCCCACTATTCTTCCTGATGTACAGCAAGAGAATGAATCTCATTCCTTTTCTTTTTTGTTGCAACTTACAACAGGGGAGCAGATCATAACATAGGTGGAGTTAGAAAAAACAGGATGAAAGCTTATTGTGATGTGACACTGTCTCCTAACTGCTGACACAGATATTGTTAGTACAATGCAGACAGAGTTAATTTTGTGCCCTTTGGACAGACAATTTCTCTTGTAATAAAGATCTGTTTTAGGTAGGAGGCAGGTACCTTTAAGAGTTTTGAGCATCATGCATCTGACAAAAAGGCGTTCAACAGGCGTTGCCCTGCTAGCACTGTGTCACTGTCATAAGGACAGCTAGAAAAAGTGGTGGAAAGCAAGCATAGAAAGACTGCCCCTTGAGCTCCAGCTATTTACCTCATTCAAGCCCACCCAACAGTGGATCATGGTACCCATCTACTATATTGCACCAAGAGGCCTTACTTCAGACTAAGAATTTGCTTGTTACATATCTAATGTTACCTAAAACAAATGGTAGCTGAGACGAGCAGAACTTCACCACCACCACAAACAGGAAAAGGGGTGGGGTGGGATCAGAAGTGGTGGGGGAAAACAATAGGATTTACTGATGACTTCTGTCTAAACGTGTTTGCTGTAGGTAAGCGGTTGCATTATTCAGGCCAATGCGAAAACCTGGAGGAAAAGAGTTGAGAAGAAAGACCAAAGAGGCTTGCTGTGCAAGCAAGAGAAAAGGTCATAATTTTTGCTCCTCGGATAACTTTTTCTAGATTTAGAAAGACCAAGAAGCAAAAAGACACTGTAATACTATTCCATCTCCAATGAAACTATAATTCTCATGACCTCTTTCTTCTTAGAGGAAAGAGTCATAAATGCCATATTTTGCAGACGGCTCTCACAGAATATGAAAGAATGTGAAAAATCACATGCAGCCAAACAGCTCCTGACTGAGTACATGTCTGAGGAGGCCCTAAAACTGAGAGCTACTCAAGGAAGTGATATAAGATAAATAGCATTTGGTAAATTTGCCTGAGATGTCATAATATAAATGATTACAATAACAAAGAAAGATCAGTCTTTTGTTTCAACCTTATCTATTTGGGGGAGGGGTTGTTAACACAAACATTAGACCGAGGATACTTCTCAGCCTATCACACATTTTAGTAGGATGTCAGAAATCTCCAAGAGCAACAGCATTGCACGGGAACTGCTGATAGCTCCTCAAATGCATAGATTATTCTATTTTTGATGATATGCATATGTCAATCTCAGAGCAAAATTGAGCCCTTAGGGCAAAATTCTCCTCTCAGATCCACACATCAGTGGGAGTTCCCCTCATGCAGGAAGAAGACACTATTGGAGTTGAGAGCTGCTGTGTAGGTCAGGATGGAAAATTTTGTCTGTAGTGTTTATTTTTGAAATAGCAAATTTAAATATAAATGTAATTTTCTGCCATAATAAAACATTTGAACAAAATCCAAATCTACCCTACCAGCATCACAGAAAAACATACCACGTTCACAAACATAAACAAATATTTAGCTCAGGGGTTTTGGAGTGAAAGAGGTAAAATTATGTCTTCAGAAAAACTGAATATATTAAGATCTTCCCCTACAATGGTGAATCTCTTCAGAATGAAAACACTCTTTATTATAACAGACTCACTGGGGACAAGGTGCTTGAAGAATCGTTTTTGTGTAATCCTTCATAAGGTGAGAAATTACATTCCAAGTGCCTTTAGGTCTTTACAGACTGTCTGGGCACATATGTAAAGAAGAAAAGCCTCATTCCACCACGCTCACCATGAAGCATGTCTAGCATATAAAACGGGGGGTGATGATGAAGAGGAAGGATCACTAATCTAGAGTAGCCACTCAGGAGCTCTAGTGCAACCTTCCCAGACCTACACAGGCCAATTTTGTATGTAAAATTTTGGGTTAAATGTCATAAAATGTATATGTACAAAGAAAGTAGCCAGTCAAGGATTTAGCTATGGAATTGCTGCCAAAGTCTATATCTGAGCTAGATCTGTGCTCACTTTACACATGCTGTTCTTTGCATGCTTCTTTAATGATAAAATTAACCCTTTCACAGTGAGATGGTACAGAAGCTGTATTTCCTTTTAATTCCTAATTCTCTCTAATTGCTGATTTGAAAATTAGCAACTATTAAAAGAATAAATTGGTATGTGTATCCTATACTGATCCTCTGGATAGGTGTGAATTTCACCTGAAAATTCCAGGCTGGTGCTGTCAGGTTTTAATGCTGGTGGTCTGATTTAGTGTTCAAAGACTTTCCTTCTCTCTTGCTTCTGCTCTTTTGTCTCTTTTGACATCTTCTTGGTTGAAAACTTTTATACTTATTAGTCACTATTGAGATCATTAGCACGCAGCCTGGTCTCTCCATAACTACTATAAACAAAGACATAAAGTGCTTTCTTATGTTTCTCACTGCAGGTTTGGAAGCAGTTGATATTGCAAGAGAGTAAAGGGACTTGCAGCTTCAGACAGATACGGTACAAGTAAAACAGCAGCCAGGGACAACACCTAAGGCTTTGGAATGATGGCATTATTTTGAATTATTAACAAGAAACAATCTAAATTAGAAACTCCACTAATGTGCCTGTAGGAACCACATACCCCTAACACAAATATTTATGAATTAGGTAAGTATTTAAGTACTAGTTAAATAAATATTCAGCTTAACCCATTATGCCTGTGGCCATGTAGTTAGAAATCTTTGTTATCCTGCTAGAGACACCATGGATATAAAATGATAACAAGGACAGCTATAAAAAGTTTGCATCCTATTTCCACTTGAGAAATGTCAAACTTTGTTTTTGTTAGTGGCTATCTGGGAAATATTTCTCAGCCAGCTTTTAAGCCATAATCTGAGAAAAATATTTCTTTAATTGCAGGAATAATCATGGTAGAGTATGAAAATTAACTTAATACTCAATAGTTTGACTATGGCAGTACTTCTTGACTTGTAAAATTTGTGCAATGAATTATTGAAAAGCTATTATTGAAATAACCTCTTCTTTTCTAACATGGCTGCTTGTGTTTCCCAGATGAAAATCAGCATGCATCTGTTGCCATAGCTACACTTAGTTTCTGAAATAAACATTACTTCTTCCTCATTCCTGTGTCCACATACAAAAAGCTAAACTATGTCATCGTTTCCAATCGTATGTATTGTAGGTACAACAGATAAAACCCTATCTTACCTCAAAATGCAGACATTTAGGTGACACGAAAGAGAGTAACTCTCAAAGTTTATAAAGGCAACATGGCATGTATATATACAACATTTAAAGGAGTGACATTTCTTTGACTCATGATAATGTATAAAACACAAGGAGGAGGAGTTTAACTAATTAGATGTGGGAGATGGGGAAAGTTTTATCACAAAAAAACAAGTTCCTCAAAGTGTGTTTGCCATATCTATTGGGTTCTAGCCCTGTGATCTCTGGAGCCTTGGAAAAGAATTATCTATTCTATGGCCAGGTAGAATTTGGGATAATTTTATTTAATGAGTTGGTCAGTCCTTTTTAACTTTGTCCTCAGGTAGCCCAGAGAGTTTGTGTAACTTTCAAATGTCTCATATATGATTTTCAAAAAAACACTCAGTTCAAGGAATTTAGGAGATTGTCCATGGGAGTCAATCTTGTCAAGTCCATGCTAAGGTAGCCTGATGCAGCAGTCCTGAAGGAAACACACTAATGCAACAAAAACATATCATATTTCTGGCAGCAGGGAGGAAACTACATTTCCAGAGGCTGCTTCTCTGTCAACTATTAGACAACAAAGCAGGTGAGTAAAGGCCAAAATAAAGCTACACCCAGAAAGGAAACAACAAATGCACAGACAAGGAGCAACCAGGTCTAATTCCAACTAAGGTCAGGGAGACAAAGATACCATCAGATGCTTATAACTCGGACCTGCAACAATGTCCCAGAGTGTAGAGGATATAAACCAGCACTTGTCCTGCACCTTCAGCAGAACCACATGATGCAGTACTCGGCCTTCCTGGTGTTATAAAAGATGTATGGATATTGTAATATTTGCTTTTTTTTCTTTTTTTAGAGAATCCTTCTTCAAAGTTTAATCAACACAGAGCACAAGTAGGCCATATTAATCCCCAAGAGCCTAAGTAGACAGATATGCCTTGCAGCATTCCTTAAGGGACAAAGGATTGAAACTATTTTGGACCACTTCGGGAAGTAGATCCCAAAGGGAATACCTTCACAGTAGCCTCCTTTATACACTGGAAGGTCTTCAGGGTAATCATCTTTTACTGACCAACAAAAGTATCAACAGAGATGTGGTCTTTTATGTAGATAAGTTCTGATCTATTCAAGACTTTAAATACTGAAACAAGCCCATCCAATGTCACCAGAAAACAAACAGCTAGTCACTCTTTAGCACAGAATAGTGACTACCAACAAGATACTCCAACATCTGAGTCAACATAAGATGTATCTCTTTTTGCAATACATTATAATATTCTACGACAGTTTATAGATTCTATCTAGCACTACTCTTCCTTCATGTAGGCATAAAGACACTTAAATCACGAAGATGCAATTGCTAAGTGCTATAAACGTCACAGATTACAATCCAAGTGAAAGGCTGAGGCTAGACTAGCTAGTAGTTTCTAACGTGGCTACACTGTGGTTCATGATAAAAGCATGGCTGTTACTCTTTCAAAATTCAGCATTGGCCTGCCAGTGAGGGACCTCTATCAACATTTTTCCAAAAACAGAAAACTCTGAGAAAACTTATGCAGTCTGGTTTTAGCCTATATATGGAAAGATCACTATAGATTACAGTTACTGGACGGAGCAAGCGTCCAGAAAAAAGGAGTAAAAGAACACCAAGTAATTAAGACAGCAGATAAATTAGAGCAAGTAAAACAATCAAAAACTATCACTTACCAAGAAAAGCTATGCCTTTCTACAACAGCAAAATTATAAGATAAGGTAAAGTGAATGAGGCCCAAGAAGGGACATTTACAGTAATGTGTCTGAGAACCTGATTTTCTTAGTTCTTGAGAGGCATATAGCTTTGATAAAGAACTAGAATTTGAACATTTAAAGGACTTAAGCCATTTGAACTTAACAGCTCCTTCTTCTCCCCTGTTGTTCATTAAAATGACTCCAGACCTCACATTATCTTCTCATGTATCTTTTATTCAGGACAAGAATTCACGGTAGAAAACAAACTTTCTTCTGCTTCTCCATGTATAAAAATCCCTCCTCAAAGAAAAGGTATTAGACACTATTCCAGGTCTAGACACAGTGCATTTCCAAGTGGAGCATTCCCAAATGCTCCATACCCAATTCTTGAGCAACATGGATAAAGGGACAAACAATTCCAAAGCCATGATGTATGAATTGTGTGCCTCTCTGATAAGCAGAAGAGTTTCCATGAGCACAACACCCTAGTTCAAGCCCTGGCCCCCAATCCATGGAAAGCCCAGCCTGGACTTCCCAAAGCCACAGGAATCTATTTATACCAGGAAACATATCTCTGCCAATCACAGGTCAACAAAAGCTACACACTCCTGTGAGAGTGCAAGCCTCAAAAAAACAAAGTACTTAAGATCCAGAAATAAACATTCCCAGAAAATCAGATTCTATTCTAAATCTACCACACGGAGAAGTGGCACAATATTTTATCAACACTGCAGGTTTCCCTTTGTAGCAAAGTTAGTAACTAGAGGAGGAGCAGTAACGATCCCTCTATATTAATAATGGCTGGCACCTCCTGAAAACTTTTTGTCGTGATCAATAGTCCTGAGGCTCAGATACACAGAAAAGTCAGTTCCACAAATATCCATATACATGTTCATAGTCCTTGGCAAACATGCTATAAACTAAATTAAATTAGCCCTTGAAGAAAGACCTCATTTGTCAACCAGTGATAAAACATTAATTCATCTCATTCCCTAACACCAGGTTAGAGCTTGTGCATCTCCTAATGAAATCACTTCAAATTTGGCCAGCTTCTGCATTTCCCAGCTGTTCTTCTTCCTTCGAGCTAGCTTAGCTTCTGCTTGCAGCCTAGAGCTTTCTACATTCTGAACAAATACATGTCCAGCAGCACTAGCACCAGATCATAAGTGATAGGGTGCACTGGCACGTATCTGGATGGGATGAAAACAAAAGGGAACTGCAACTATTTAATTCCCAGTTCAAAATACCATTTTACTTAAAGTGAAAGCCCACATTGTTGGCCACAGTTAATATATGTGAGCTTTTCATATCCTTTACTGTTAAGCAGAGACTCACATTGCACTGAAAAGCTATGTGGGCTGAGAGCCACCTACCTCTTACTGATCTTATATCAGAAGAAGCCCTAAACCCTTTTCTCTCAACCATCCCTCATATCAGAGGGTTCCATGCCTATAAAATTGAGCCTCCTGTATGTTTCATGTCAGTAAATTCTACACCCCTTCAGATGGCTCATTTTCTCAAGACTTACGTAAGCTTAAGACACCATAATGAAAATTCTCTTCCTAATAGCATAGGCTCTTTTGTAGATAAGTGATCTCTATACTTCAGCAGAGAGTCCAGTGTTCCAGTCTTAATGGTTCTAAGGTGTATGCAACCTGGCTTTTTATTTATAATTCGAAAAAGGGTAACGATAGACAATTGCATATGTAAATGTTGAAGGAAAAGATTCTTAAAGCCGAAAAAAATAAAAGTTCATCAATTCACTGAGCACCCAAAAGTCATGAAGTGCCATTACTGGTATTTACTGTGCAATCATGTACACACATTATGATACATTCTTTAATTATATGATAAGTCCTTTTTTTTTTCCACAGGACCCCAGCTTTATTCAGTGAACAGTGTTCAGTGAATACAGCAGCTGCTCAATATTTCTCTTTATCCTCATGCTTTATTTACTGCACATCCTCTGAACATTGCATTGAATACAGAGTTACTTGTTGCCTCTTGGGTTTTGTGCTGATGCTCGCAAATCTAGTACATCAGTGTACTATAAAGATTAATGAATTTATGGTCACAATCCCCCTATGTACACACTAGGAGAGTGCCATTTCTATGTACACATTAGGAGAGTGTCATTAAACCCATTTTATAGACTGAAGCAGAAAGATACCATGACCTGCCTAATGTGAGACAAGAAGTCAATGGTATATTGCATGAATCTACACCTCTGTGTAATTCTGCCCACTTCTTCAAAGTCCCAAACCTACACAGCTTGTGTTAATTTAAGTTGTGACAGTCAACACTGAGCATTTCTCTACATCAGACTGCTGGTCTTGTGACTTTAACCCCCAGAAAACAGAAAGCACACATTCAGTGATATCCTGCAAATGTGCTACTATCTTCAAGGTATCAGCTTGAAAGCCTGTAGCAGGCTAGATCTACTTTTCCTACATGATCATTAACTGTGCTAATGACAAAGCCAAACTTATGCTTCTTGCAGTGCTTTCCTTCATTGCCTATATACAGACTCCTACTGGTATCTCATGCAAGTGAAGAATACTCCTAGAAAACAACTTAATTCCTTTCACAGTCCTGATTCATTCCTTGAGCAGAGTTTATCTCATGCAGCAACCAAGATGGACGTCCTGTGGTAAGAATGTACATGATAAGATAAGACGGAACCATATGAGATTGCTTCATTAAAGACCCTAGAGCTATGTATGTGGCAATTTAAATTCTGTCAGATTTTGAGGGATTTGTTTATTAATGTTTATGTGTATATGTACATCTATACCCCTTCTCTTGAGAGGTTTTTTTTGTAACCAGAAAGAGAGGAAAATTGGAAACTTGATGAAATCTAGGAATTTGGCTGTGCAAAGCTGATATATTTAGAAATATATTTAGAAAATATTCAAATATTATTGTATTGAGCCCCACCTAGGGAAAACGATAAGATGATTCTTTTTCCCAAGAATCTGTAGCAAAACAATTTGCACTTTAGTTGACTATAATATCAGAAATCACAGTTGGGAAACCAGTTAGAACAGAAATCGTAGCCGAAAGGTCATTTGCCTGCTACGCCATCAGAATAACATCAACTACAGTCAACTCATTCCCAAGAGATCCATGTCTAGCATGTTCTGTAAGTGTTTCTCCTGGAGCAAGATCTCTACCTTTTCAGCTACCCCATCTATTCAGACAAAGGAAGCCAGGAAAATCCAGACTATAGAGTCCTGTGTGAATCTTCCAGCCACTGAGTCATCCTATAAAAGGATATCTCCTGTGAAAAATACAAAGTGGTAGAACCGTTGTCATTTCTGCAGTGGAGGACACAAAAGAAGCATGTGAAAGACATCTGCTATGGAATTAGACATGTCTGCCCAAAGAGAGATGTCTACAGAGAAGGTGGCTACATCTGAGCTAGTCTGCTTCTTAGGTACACCCTTAATATACTCACCAGAGGTCTATTTGCTAAAATTGTCTGCTTTCTTCCACTGATAAGTTGTAAATGTACAAATTGTAAACATCTGAAGTTAAGCAAAATGAAACAGAGGTCCAGGTTTTTTTGACTCAATCAAGCTAGATAGGGAGCAAGCCTCCCACCTACAGAGATCTGTCAGGTGCCAGACACACAGCAAAGTTGAACATGAGGCTCATGGAGAAATTCATACTTGGGCTTCAGTAGAGTTTGAGAAGCAGCCAAGAGTCCTGTGTTAAGATTTTGGAACCAAGTCCTTCACTTCCTCTGAAGTCTAACTTTAGAGTGAGGCATTAAGACACTTTTTTGGATCCAGCTTTCTGACCCTGTATTTTTATAACCTCTTGGTAGTAATTATAAACCAGCAATTAAATGTAAGAGTAGGATCATTACCGTTAATCATATTGGTAATGAAGTCTGAGTATATGATTTGGGGAAATTAAATTACACACATTTCCTTTTGTTCTGTTGTCCAATCTCCAGTCATTTACACATTGACTTTGAATGTAGATCTGTCTTTCTGTGGCTGTTTCTGCAGACTTGAGTATAAAGATTTCTCACTAGCTTTAACCAGAGTTTTGGATGTGCAAGCAATACAGGACTGAACCACACATATTGGTAAAGTTTCCACAGTTCATGGGTGGGTATTCATGCCAGCAGATACTCAGGCCTGTTTCCTGTGTAGCTCCTCATAATTTTCTTTTGCAGGTCAAAAAATAATAGTCTAAGAGAGAACCTACTCAAGAAAGAAAATTCTACTGACAATTCATAAGGAATTCATTTTGTTACTGTGTTTATCCAATTCAATTCAGACCCTTCAGAGAGAACTAGAGACAGTAGCAAAAAAAATGCTGGTGGCAATAGGGTCAAAGTATTTTTTTTAATTAAAAATAAATTTTCATGCAAAGCAGAAGAAAAATATACCCAAAGACATGAGAGAAGAAACCTCCCTCAGATCTGTCAATGACTTCAGAAAGCAATAGAACAAGTAGCCATTGAAAAAACATGCTAATTAACAAAAATGAAGAGGGGAGGAAAATATCTCTTCCTAACAATCAAATTGCCAAAAAAAACTCCCTCTTTTCAACATCTGAACTGAATATGAATAGACAAAAAAATAAAAGCATTAAAATGTATTTATTTATAGATTCCTTTAGGATGGTTTCCTGATGAAGTTAATCTTTCAGCATACACTGTTATCCCTTTATATTTTTCCTGGTTGCTCTCACAGTACATGCTACTGACAACCATTCACTGCCCACGTATCTTTAAGAGACAGAAAGGAAGGATTAATTTTCGTATAATAGCCTGTCTCTTACATAGTTAATGACAGGAAAAACAGGATGTCAGTTTGTGGTGTTGGCTTAGAGAGAAACAGTAATCATGATGTGGGAATATTGTACCAACTGCTTTCCAGCTATGTTTCAGGTCAGAGCTCCAATAAACACAAATACTTGCAGAAAATGCAAGGTTAGAAAAGCAACATACAGGTTCTGACTTCAACTCTGCCAGCTGCAGACAAAAAAAAATTAAGACATGCTGGGAGGACTTGGGGAAGGGCTGGGATACAGAACTACCCCTCTTGATGAAGTTTAAATACAACATACAGGTCAGACAAACTAGCTTTCAAACGAGACAAGTCTAACCTAACTCTTGTGCCTAGTTTGGAAGTTTGGAACCAGATCCACAGACTGTAACCTAACAGAAAGGTTTCCATTAACCCAGTTTGTTTTGGCGCTGTTGATGAAACAACACAGTGCACAGGAACAAGAGATTTCCTTGGGTATCCTTCTCAACATCTGAATGCAGGATTACAATTAGAAACAATAAAACTATAGGAGAAAATTACATCTAATATACCAACAATCAGGGACATGGAAAAATCTCTTTAATCACCTGCAAAATAAGCCTGATCTAGTGTGTCTCCTATCGATTTGAACAGACAACACATTGAAGCCACCAAGTACAATCCCTAGAAGGATCCACTATGAAGACTGCTTTATTCCTCCTGACGCTAAGGAAAAATTGTCAATCCTTTAAAGGAAAAATAGGCTACCAAACAAAGAATTCATACCAGTAGATGGGGTGCAAAGTAGCTTCTGATTAGTCATCGCAAAACTATAATTTTCTTTGTAAAATTTACACAGAAGCTAGTGAGATCTGTAAGTAGAATGACTACATAATAAGATACAGTGTGTTCATTCCTTGAAAGAGGAAAACAAGTAAGGTGCTTTAAAAAAGAAAAGGCATTAAATACAGAAGAAAAAGCACTGTTTTAGCCCAAGAAAATGCCTTATTATTAATAGTCCCTTTGGTAGTAGTTATTTTGGGTATCCGTTAACACATGATTACAAATATTTATAAGTTTATTCATATCTCACTTTTACAAGATGTACATTCATATCATGTGATTCAACATAATACACTCTGAAACTGGAACTCAACATGTCTGGTGAACTCATGTAGGAGCATGCTGGCATAAAAGAAACCTAAAAAAAAAAAAGAAGTTATTTGTTTCTTTGATTTTCTCTTCCACAATAACAAAGGGGTACAAACTTTTAAGACGAGTTGGTTTTGGAGATTTGTTCGTTTTGTTTTTCATTTTAGCAATCCCTGAAATGTCTGTAAACTCAGACACACTATGTGTACATAACCAAAACAATGCAATGGTACTGCAAATCATACTGGCTGCTCATAGTTTTGCAAAAGCAACAGGTTTAAAAAATATAAAAATAAATGCAAAGCATTGTCAAATTTACAGTCAACATAATTAAAATAATACACATTTAGAAATTTTCAAACAAAAAAAAAATAAATAAAACATCCACATACATTAATACAAAGAAACAGAGATATTTGCCTGTCTGATGTAATTAATACATACCATAAGCCTAGATTCATGAAAGTATTGCCTTTCAATAAATATCTTCAGCTTCAAAATCTGATATTTTCTACATTCTTCAACTGATTTTAGTTAAATATCAATTTTCAATATAAGATGTATGAACTGCATCAAGTTTCAATTATTTCTTGGAAACCAGCAAGTTTCTAGGCTGATTTACTAAAATTAGGCACCAACTGTTAACCTCAAATCTGTCTAACAGAAAAACAAAATTTGAGGGATATCTTGTATCATACCGCTTTTGAAGAATGCCTCAAACACCAAAGCCTATAGCCTTCCACTGCCCTGGATAGAAAACCCAAATAACAAAAATAACCAATATAACATTAGCCACTGGGTTACGTTGACGCGTCCCACATTACAGCTTTTAAAGACGTGTCTTAGAGATGCAATTTTACAAAAAGCATGACTCATAAAGCAGAAGGCTCTATGCTCTTAGGGAGAGGAGATCATACTCTGTAGCACACAGTATTTCTCTTTTTTGTTTGTTTACAAGCAATATCAGGCCTTCTCCAGCCCTACCACGTCTTACTGTAACCAGCAAAGATTTTCAAGTGGACGAATGACAAGCGCTTGCCACATTAACCACAGCTGTTTGGAAATTTGTCAGCCATGGGAATACTGTCACATCAGGGAAAGAAAAAAATACAACAACGGGATCAGTAAGCTGCTTACAGATGAGGAGTGGGGCACGTAGACCATCCTTTTTAACCAGGAATATAACAAATTTCCAACCTTATTGGTTGTGCGCACTTTACAGAGTTGAGTACAATTAGCAATTACAAGGACACCACCTGGATCATTAGATATTAGATATTACAAAAATAAACACATTTCTAAGAAAGATGTGTATTCTATTTTTCGTATACTTTGAAAATTTTCCTCAAACTGAAGGGGGGAAAAGCCTGCCGCCTCCAAAGTAATACTGTATCCAAAAACTAAAATTATCTCTTTAAAAAAAAGAAACAATTTCTTTTGCCTCACACGCTTAAAAGAGCAGAAAATGTGTATTTTTCATCACAAAAAAAAAATATATATTCATAACCTGGGGATGCCTTAAGAATCTCGATTTCCATAGGACTCTATGTCTCTTGTCTTTGAGTCAACAGTCCCAATGTGTCAATGTTATGTCAATTCAAAATCATGTCTTAATATTATTTTATATGCAAACATAGGACTAAAAGGTATAGCAGATAAAGCATGCAAAGAATTGACATCAGCACACTTGGTTTGTGTGAAAAATTTATAGTAGGGAAAGTTGGAAATCAAGGTTTTCTAGCAATTTGTGCATGCTGCTGGGAACCCAGTGTTTTGGTTCTTGCCTTAGCACTGCTGCAGCTCGGCCCCACTGAGTCATAAACCAATCTCCCACTGACGTGCAGGGTCAGAGGAACAGGCAGTAACTTCGTGTTCTGTGAAAATAACTCACAGACACATTCTGCCACTCTGAATACAGTTCAATGTTCCCTTTAAGATTTTCGCTGAAGTCAAGTACAGAGTTTACATTTCTTGAAGCAGGGCCTCTGTTACTTACAGTTTGGAAAGGTGGTGTCTAGCACCACAAAGTTCATGGCAGATAATGTCCTGGAGGTGCTGCTACATTACAAAAAGTAATAATACTTAGTACAGACAATCGGTGATGGAACCTGGACCGTGATTTATATGCCTTAATTTCTACAAAAATGGGGATAATAATTCTTACCTATTTTATAATGGGTGAGGATTAAATATTAAACATTTATACACTGCTTCGAAAATAAACATTACATAAGTGCTAAGTATTATGATATTAACCAAAATGTCACTACATCTATATGACCTTACTAAGCAAAAAAGGTTCCAGTATAATTTTTTTCACACATTTCCAAGTCAATAAAAATGAACCATGGAGTCAGTTTGTTATTTTGATACAAATTGATGATGTACTTAAGATTATTTGACAGTTCCAAAGAAAACAAAGACTATTTTTTTCCATTATAAAGGGCCCCATGTAATGCATAAAGCCTTTTTTTTTATAGAACTGTTTATAAACAACATTATTCATTTGGCATTCATTCAAGTTATTTTTCAAATACCAGACCAAACTTTTGAGGAAGATTCTTTAGCAATCCATATACACCCAATGAAGGCATCCTTCAAGGGATTTCTGCCCAGCAGCTGATGGTGATCTTGAAAATCTCACAGTTCTCAAATGAAAGATGATACAAAGATCAGGCTGAACAAAGGTGGACAATAAATGAGGCTTGGCATGCCTAAGAATCTGAAACAATTACAATACTTTTAAACTTTAATAAGCACCTCAGGACCTTGACTATCTTATTGTCAACATCCTCAAGAAAAGTAATTAAAGATACTAAAAAAAAAAACCACTACATGTTAACAGAGATGGAGTAGATACTTTGGTCCAGATTCTGAACTTACATGGGTCACCAGAGCTCCACATGGTGAATGGAGCCACAGTGACTTAGACTTAGTGAAAAGTACAGTCCAGTACATGGTAGCTCAGGCAGGACTCCCCAAAGACGTAAGAATGACGAGACAAGGGCACCTGTATGCATCATCCAAAACAAGGCAAAGCTGTTATACCACCGCTGATGCAATTGGCCCATTTGAGAAATAAGCAAAGCAGAATTGGTTTCAGCTACAGCTTTTGAGCAGTGCACCTTTTCATTTCCTTTCATGCTAAATGAAATGCGAGAGCAGCATGAAGGACCTTAGATTCACAGCAACACCCTGCCCCTTTCGCCAGGCTGATCTATGGCACCTCCTTCAAAACAGGCTAAGCTGATAAATCTTGCCACCTTCTTCCCTTCTGCAGTAGAGGGCAAGACTGTCCTTGAGACATTCGTTGAAAGCAATCAGAAAAAAAAAAGTAAGAATTTTTCATTCTGGAAAGATGTATACTGCACTACCAGCCTTGTTTCACGTTAGCAGGGAACCGTGTTCAATGTTAGAGTTATTTTTTGAACACAAGACATAAGCTACATGTAGCAGAATTTCTGAGAGAAATCTACAAGCATTTTGCTGTGTTGATACCTAGTAAAACAGAAAAGGTGGAAAAGTTATTCCTTCCAATATGAGGTGGATGCATACTGTATGTGCATCCTGTAACACTGTAGGTTCAGTAATACTTCACAGCATCACTTAGAAAGTGTCTGAGGAGACTCAGATCCCACACCTACAGCTTCAACTGAGCTCGTTCTACATAACTGTTCAAGGGTGAAAATCGCTTCTGCACGAAAGTCCAGCACAGGACTGAAAGAACCCCACATAAGCCTCTCTTAAACACACAAAAGAGGACTTGGAAGGGTAATAATTACATCACAGGTACAGATAAAAAGCAGTCCTCACTCAATCGAAAGCTCTGTGCCTTCGGTCTTCAGCACTGTGTATGAAATTCTCCTTCGATGGCTGTGGGTATCCAGTACAACAGGTTACTTGTTAAAGCCTAAAGCATCTCTGTAGTAATGTTTATTATTTTTCAGATCTGCATGTTAGAAGTGCTGGAACCACTCCAAATATTTCTTATTTTAGCTAGAAATTCATACATCATCATGAATAACATTTTACTTTCTAGGTAATGTTTTGTTTCCATAAGAAATTGTTAATTGCATGAGATTTTTGTCCGTATTTCTCAGCAAGAAGTAACACTACTTTAATATTTTAGCCTTGCTTTAAAAAGGTACCAGGCTTTCACAGAGAGGTAGAAAAGGCAGGTAACATTTATCAGCTGTAGCAAACCCAAAATATAACTACTTCTCACATAATAAATAGAAGGGAAACGGCACAACTTTGATATTCCAGAAATTTTGCTTGCTAGAAAATATCAAAACTTGAAGAAGAAACAAAAGAAAAAAAAANCACTATTGAAAAAAAAAAAAAAAAAAAAAAGAAGACAAGTATCTAAAATTTATCTACAACATGAATTTTTGTCCTATGGTAATATTTGGATTTGATAAATATCAGCAAAAGCCAAAACTAGTAATGGATTGCTAAATGAGACATAAAAAGCAGGCTTAATAATGGTACTATTGAGAGGATAACCTTCCAGCAACAAGGGCCTTGGTAACAAAGGCAACAAATAACTATCTTGTTAGATGTAGACAAGACCAGTATTTGTACTGTCCTCACTTCTCCCCACCAAAAAAAAAAAA
>VXBJ01006749.1:717615-752482 GCA_013400055.1 Nycticryphes semicollaris
CGGGCAAGGTGGTGCGGCCGTGGGCAAAAGAGGGGGGGCAAACTTTGTCAGCGGGTTCAGAGAGGAATTACGCTTGTTACTGCTCCTGATAACGGGCTGGGGAGGAGGGATGGAGTGACGGATGGAGGGAGGGAAGGAGTTGCCGTCCAAACCCCATTCCCTTGCAGGCACGGGAGCTCCTAGGACGTCGTCGCAAAACTAAGAAGTCACCTCCGTCCTTCAGAGCTGCCCCCTGCCCCTGGATCAGCTCGGCACTCCGGGTACCCCTGTCCCGCGGTACAAGCCACCCCGCTCTCCCTGACACCCTCCACCTCCTCCCTCCCCCCCCACCCCACTTCTCCCAGTCTCTTGGAGGACGGGGCATCAGTGGGATGCTGAAGGCTGCCCTGACAGCACGGCCTTCCTGGTCACCTGCGTGACACTGTGCCCCCAAATCATCATCCTCCTCCTCCTTCTTCACCGTCCCGGCTGCAGCCGGGCATCGATCTCCGGACCCGGGTGCTCAAAACAGGGCGGGAGCGAGCGGGGCGGGAGTGCGAGGGGATATTTGGGAACGGGGAATCTAGCCCTGCCGGGGAATAGCCCTGCACTGGGTACAGCAGAAGAGCGTTTGTTTAGCGTGGTATCAATACATGGGCTATTTTTTTTATTCAGCTTGCCAAGGGACCTCTTGACCGTTGGGTTGTTTTTTTTTTTTTCTACGAGTTAAGCGAGTAGAATAATTATGAATGAGTTTAAGCGTTGCATTAGCTTTAAGCATTTCCAAGGCAAAGTATTGGATTTCATATTTATAAGAGGAATTTACATTTGTACGTTGACTCATGGTATGACGTAGGGCGAAACCGATTTCCTCCCTCCCCACGCTTCAGCTTATTTTGGTTGAAATAGGGCAAATAAGCAAACAGAAAAATCTTCGGTTTAATCCACTCTTTACTAAGCGCTGACCCAAAGTGTAAGATTTTGTTGAGTAGATAACTGAGTTCTCTCTCTCCATCTCCCTCCTTCCCTCCCTCCCTCTCTCTCGTGATTAATTCAGAGACTGTAATCATGGACATTGTACATCAAACCTTTCTGCTCACGCTAGACTCCTGCAGATTTTTATTGGTTTACATGAAAGCGAGTAAACATATTTCAGAGGATGCCCTTTCAATCTGGCTCCATTTCCACAGCACATAATTCCAAGGACAATTTGTTTTAATAATAAGAATGGATGCAGTGTTAATGGTTTTCAATTTGTGTTTAAAAAAAAAAAAACATTAAATATTTATAAGTATCGATCGAGGGTTTCAGGATTTTACAGACGTCTTAACACATTTCATAGATGGGATTTTTTTTTAATTTAGAAACCTGCGTCGTATTCTCTTTTATGCTGTTTATTGATTTAAGCAACATCCGTGTCTCAAATGAGAGACTAATAGATTTTCATTAAAATAGTCTCTCTTAATCCTGATTGTGAATTGATATGATTGATCCATCCAGCACACTACACATCTATAATATTAATAAAGGACATTATCATGGCAGGACTCGCTTTTCCCTCAGCAGGGCACTTCCCCACTTCCCCCCTTCTTCCCTCNTTTAAATCTACAAGCCGCTGGGGCAACATATGGTGAAAATTAAACTGTTTCCCCGCAAATCTAATCTTAAAACATTTATGTTGAGTTTTATTTTTAGAAAAACAGTTTTAAAGGAGAGGAAAACAATCTTGGCTGAAAAGTAAAATAAAGAACATTTGAAAGGCTATAGTTTAAACTAACAATAGCCTACTTCCCCGGCTGAGGCTGCTGGACGGGTATCGTACCTGATGAATATGTTAAGAAGCGGTCGGGACAGGAGCGGCTACAGTAATTAATGGAGTGTGACAGAAATGCTAAGGGCTTAATTGTCTTTATTCCGACTTCTAGCAACGTAACCAAAGGGATACATTGATTCAATACAAAAACACACAAACGCACACAGAGGCACATGCAAACACACGCTCACACACACACACACACATACACAACGTCTCTTCTCTATCACAAATATTTTTTTGTAAAGCTCCATCTTTTCACCAACATTAATTACTCATATATTCATTACAGGGAGACTAGACGCGTTCAAATACTCATCTACTTTTACTTCTGTAAAATTAAACATTCACGTGGTGACTTACAATAACCAATTGCTTTTGTGTGTAATTAATTACAATTTAATGGGCGAGCATAATGGGCGAGTGGCTCCCTTGAATTCAGTCGCCCTGGATAACTGGAACAGAATTGGAAGAGTCTATCAGAAAAACCGCAGAAAAAGAGGGGAACAAAGTTCCGGGCTGTAAAGTTTGTACTGTTTTTAGCAACACAAAATAAACACAGAGAGAATTGTTTGCCTCCTTCAGTAATGTGCGAGGAACGCTGTAATTTTGAACTCTGTAATAATGATTAATAAGTCAAAAGAGCATATTTTTCTTTTATGGTATGCAGCGCTCAAGGGAATATTCCGTGTATGTCTTTAAAACGAAGTAGGAATATTTACACACATGCACAGAGTTAGCAACAGCACCAAAGAAAGGAAGGGAAAAAAAAAAGGCAACCAGGAATATTTCAGTGGACTATTACATTTTTTCAATTATTTCCCAATGAGTATTTCAATGAACTGTTACATTTTCCCAATTCACAGGGAAGATTTATGGGATTATTAAGATTTCTAGTGGAAATATTATACAGTGGAAGTTTATCGTCTCTCTGGGATTGTACACCATTTGATATCAATTTCCAGATGTTATGATCTTTTTCAGAAAATAATTGAGTATATTAACTTCTTTCCTACAGGAGACTTATTCGAGTTTTATTTATTTATTTATTTATTTATTTATTCTGTCAAGGGCACAGCTATCTCTTCGCCCCACACACTTTTCCCTTACCGGAATGAAATTGTTGAAATATGAGGGTAAACTTAAACCAGATAATAGTTTAATACTCAAGGGAAAGAATAATTCATTTGCTAGTTTATTACAAGCAGAAGCCCGCGGATTTACCTATATTTTCATGTAAGAATAAGGCACAGCCTGCCTATTTCGCTGCCCACCGTTGTGGGCAGAGGGGGAGGCGCGGTGGCCCCGAGTGGGTGCCGGAGCCCCCCGCAGGGACTTTCAGGAGCCCCTCTGACCCACGCTCCGCCGCAGCGGCGTGGCTCCGCCGTCACCCCGCGGTTTAAAGCAGCTTGGGAACGACACGCGTGTTTTCAAAAGGTCTTTCCCAGGCGGTGTTCGCCTCGTCCAGCGGTAGGTCCCTAAGTCCCCCGAGACCTCGGGAGCATGCACACGCGTGGACACACACGCAGACATGCGTGGACAGACACACGCACATACACACAAGCCCTGCGAAAACCCACTCCGCAATCTTGTGGGGCTCAGCGGTAGCAGCGGGATGCTCCCGCCCGCTCCATCTCCCCCGGCCCCCTGCTGTCCTCGTCTCAGACGGGGTCCGATGCTGCCCTGCCCCGGGCTTCACCCGCGCCCGGCCCGGCCCGGCCCGACCCGTCGGGAGGAGCGGGGCAGGGGGCAGCTCCCTGTTAATGGCAGATCTGCAACTGTGCCCAGGAGAAACGCAGGACGGACCGCTCCTTGGTCCCCGCTCCCCACTCATGCAGACTACGTGTGGGTGAAGTGTGCCGGCCGGTCCCTGCTGTTGAGGAAACCGGTGGGTGCCATAGCGGCGTCTCCCCCGAAGCAGGGTCGATAAGAGCTGTGGCGGTCTTCAATGCCCCTGCACGGCGAGGCAGGGAGCGAGGGGGCTAACATTTCACAGGTTACCTCGTCTCGTGTTTATCGGGGTAGTTACAGGGGGAAAAAAAGAGGTGGGGGAGAAAGAGAGAGAAAGAAAATCAGCTTTAAGAGATTCCGGGTTTAAATAACAGCCTTTGATATTTTGACAGTAAAATGGAAAACACTTAACAGGAGTCAAGTTTTGATGTCTGAGGCTGGCAGCGCCCCCTAAAATTATATTGTCGTGCCTGCTGCTTCAAATTGGACCCAGGACCTTATAACGTCTCTCCAGGTCTTTATCTGCAGCCTTTCTGATTGCAAAACCATAATTGTATCGTTTTACACCAGTCAACTAAGCAAGTGCCAGTGGAATAAAATCCACAAAGTGCACACACATACCAGCTCTCCGGCAAAAGCAGTCTGTTCTTTGCAAGTTGTAAAGGCCTGCAAATTAAATACCAATTACTGGAAGCAATAAAATGTTTTTTATTGCACGAAATCTACTTAAACCAGAAAAGAATAGTCGTTTTATTTTTGGGAGGGGGAGGGGGGGGGCAGCTCACGAAGACATATATTGGCAGAGAAAGATTATATACAGCGCCTGCACGGGGCCACAATGGAGACATTCTACCGCCGGCAGCAGGCAGGGCTTCCCCCCGTGTTGTACAGAGGGGGGGTTATGCAGAGGTGCTTATGATAGGGATTATTGTAGGTGAGACTCGGAGAGATGGGAAGCCCGGGAACAGTAGCTCTAGGTAGAAGCGGGTGAATGGCGCAACCAAGTTATACGACAGCAGCCCCGTGTGCTTTTAAGCCCCTTGCCAAAGGCTCTAAGGAGTTGATGGTGAGAATAACATGGACTGTGGGTGAGGCAGGGGTGTCTGCAAGGTAGTACAAGAAGAAGCCTGCCCTCTCCTCCTTTCCCTTGCCCTCTCTTCCGTCCCCTCTTTGGGGAAGGGGTTACTGGCTTTCTACCTTGGGAGCATCAGTGTGAAAACGCAAGTTCCTAATTCCTCACTGTGCTCTCTGCCCCCCCTCAGTGGACTAGGCCCCTGGGAGGCAGCCTGGGGGGATGCAGGCAGCCGTGTTCCCTGGGGTACCATCCCCACAGCAAGACTGCCATCCCCCTATAAACCTCCTTAACTTTCTATGAAGCAAGCCGACATCAGCAAGCCCGTTGGTGGGAGGGATGTTTACCCAGAGGAGACACCCTCAGCTTTCCCTGAGCTTGGCTGCCCTTCACGGCAACACAGCCCTGTGTCTAGCACAGAAATAGGAAGAATGGAAGTAGTCAGAAAGCCATGTTCTGGCAGAGGAAAACCAGTGGGATAAGTGACACGACAAACTTCATTTAATACGCTCAGCCCTTGAATTGTGCATTGAAAACTCTCTCAGATACATACATCCCACTCCTTATTTCCCTAGTGTTTCATTACTCCTGGAACATCCCGTCCTTGTGGTTTTCCCTTATATTGTGCCCATGCTTTTCAGCCTTGGCTTCGCTTAATGCCAGCAGCTGCCTGTGGATGGGACAGGACGCAGCCCTGGGGAGCACCTACCATGGCACAGTGTGTCACGACACTTACGCTGACAGGGGCTTGCGTTGTGCCTCTGTAAATAGGATTTGAAAGAGTGAGGTTTATTTTTTCCAATGACAGAGGCAATTTGCGGATTGTAAGCTTGTTTCTTAACATGACCCCATTCTAAGTGAACTAAATTCTCTGACTCACCAGAGTGTATTATACAGAGCCAGGCTGAGGCAACAAAGAGATCTTCCAAGCTAATTACCCGCAAGCGTGCAGGCTTTCTGTAGATGAATTGGATTTAGAAATGCTTGAAGACTAGACTTGACTAGACTTAGAAACACAGGGAAAACTGAAACTCTGCCATGTGTTTTACTGCCATTTCAAAGGTTCCCCGCGTTTGCCATGTGAAATTTCCAACTTTTGAAACTACCGATTTAAGCTGTCCTGCTGCTTGTGCTCTGAGAAGAGCAAGGGCGTAGGCGGGGGCTTGGGGCTGCAGGTTACACACAGCCTTTGCCTGACCTAGGGGAGGCCGTCACCCTCAGACCCTGTGTGATACAGAGTGCTCTGGGACCCTACTGGCCTTTAAGGAGTCCCCTGAGATACCTGGGAAGTCATGAGGCCACCCTCCAGCACCAGTGAGGCTGCTGCACCAGTGGGAAGAATGATGCTGATGGGGCTGCTGGCACCAGAACCAGCAAAGTGGAATATTTTCCTTCCTCCCTTCAAACTGGAGGGGCTTTGGGGCTTATAGTCACAGCTGATACCCTTTCTTTTCTCAGTTGCACTTTCCCCTCACCTCTGTGGCAAGGAGTGCCCCACCAGTGGTTTGCCCAGGGTTCAGTCATGAGGACTCAGCTCTTGGCAGTTAAGGACATAGACTTCAGAAATAGTTGGGTCTCCTGATATCAGCCCCAAGGAAATGGAGGCCCAGGGCTGACATCTGCAGGTCCCTCTGCTGCTCTGGGTCTTCATTTAATGCTGAGCAAGGAAAAGCCGTGGGATGGAAAAGGTTTAATGGCATAGTAATGCTGCTCCTTTTGGGGCAGGAGGCGGGAGTCCCTGTCAAACAGTCATTCATTTTTCCTTAAAGAGGGGAATTCTGTCCTTGATGTTGCTGAATAAGCAGGATTTAGGCTGCTGCTTGCCCAAATCATGCTGGGCGCTCCCGTTTACACCCCTCACAGCATGTCCACGTGCACAAATACTCACCCATTGACGAGGCTGTGGAGGTTTCTGGTTTTGTTTAAAAATTGGCCGCCTGCAGCCTCCCCTTAGTTCCTCTGGGTATGCGTGAGCAGCTGTGGAGAGCTGCAAGGCTAGCCAACAGACCTTGTAGCCCCCACAGATGTCAATTAGTTTCTCTCGGGCTTCCTTTGGATACACTGGGGTCTTGAGACCTCCATGTGCTGACTTATTTGTTAAGCATGAGTTATTCACTAACTCCTTGTTATTAATTAGAAGATTATCAGCTCTCGGTGGTTCGCCTCTCTGCTGCAGGGAGATTCCAAGGAAACCCTCTTATGGACCACGCTCAAGGAGAGCGTCAATTGATTACTATGGTGGGACACTCCTGCTTTCTGCATTAAAGAGCAACTGGAGGGATATGAAAGGCTTTGGAGACCCTGAGTGCCTTTCCAGGCTCAGGTAACCCAGAAAGCAGCCTGCCGCAGCTGCATCACCGTGGGTTGGTGAGGGCTGGCCGGCTGCTCTTGGAGGCAAGCCCAGGGACGGAGGCCAAAGGTCTCAGGAAAAAGTGCAAAAAGCCCATCATGGGCTGTAAGGGGGGGAAAAAAAGACCCTGCATAAATCCTTTTGGCAACTAGAAAAAGACAAGGAGCTGGGTGCTAGAAGTACAAGGAGGAAGGGAACAGCTAAGTACATCGCCTCTAGACACCGCACAGCTTTTTAAACTAGTTAAACTGACTGCACTCCTCTGGGAATCCATTTTAGAGGAGGCAAAATTGAGTGCATCTTTAATTTGCCTAATTTTCTTCATCCTATATATTTTTGGATCCTCCCTGCTCTAATGAATCCTTGTTGCGTTCATGGGGAGTGAAACTTGTTAGTATTAGCAGAGGTCATCGTGGCCTTTCTCCGAGCCATCACTGTCCTTCCCGTGACTCGATCAAGTATTTGTGAGGGTCGCGCTGGGGAAGAAGGGTCAGCTCAATCAGCCTGGAGTTTAACTGCTTGCATTTGAAAGGAGACACACTTTGATCTAAGGCATGGCATCAAATGTAATATATAATTCCATATATATATATGATGTTATACAGAAGAAAAAAAAAAAAAAATCAGGTGTCCAGCTCTGCAGTAACATGAAAGTCTCGGTGCAGACAAAAACCTCCAGTGAAAGCCAAAAGAAGAGTTTGAGTGCAAAAGAGGGTTTGGTGTTTATGCTGCTAAAGTTCGGGGAATATCTGGGGTTTGTGACCTGAAAGAGACCTCTGGCTTTGCAACGGATTTCCATGTGCTGCTGAGTCACTTTGTAATCTTTCTCTGCCTCAGTTTCCCTCCTGCAAGATGACAATTACAAGAGAACAATTTGCCTTCTCTTCATTTGCCTGCCTTATCTAAGAAATCTATAAAGTTTAGGACATTGCTTCCATTTTTGTTGTGTCTACTGCTTGGCAGTTTCATATTCCTTGGGACTCTTAGGCATTTTCCATAACACAGATAATAAGTTTAACAGGTTCTCTTTTATTTTTTTTTTCTTTTCTGCCTTTGACCACAGGGTTCATCCCATCTTGTTCTCATGAGCCAAATGCAGGAAAGTATCTTCACAGCACATCTCTGTGGGGTCTCTGCCCCTCACTGAACAAGGTCTTACCAGATAAGAAGGAAATAATAATTGATAATCACTGCTGTCTTCCAGACTGACCCATTTAATCTGTTCTGCTTGCCAGATTAGTCCAGACCACAAGTGATCCAAAAATAACTGCACTTCTTAAGACTAAAACGCTGAAGAGCAGAGAAGATGTACAAATCCTTTACTGAGGTGGTTAGGAAAAGCAGAGCCCGGGCTTTAAAGTGGCAAGTCATTTATGTGTCTCCATTCCCTCTCTAATTTGAGCTAAAGCGTCCAGATTTAAAACTAGAGTATGTGTTGTCAATTCCTGTTGTCTTCAACTCTTTATAAATCGTTAGGTACCATGCTCTTTAAAGAGTCATGTTCCGCATATCTATTAAATCACCAAAAGGTGAGACACCTCAAATTAGAGAGTGCATTTGAGAGGGTAGGTTTAAGTAATTACAAATTGAGGGGTTGTTTTTTTTTTTTTTCCATTTCAGCAAAAGAGGGGTATGATCAGATTAATTGTGGCAGACCTAGCTGGAACAGTTTAGGACATTACCATCACCAGCTGTTTATTGCTGTTCCTCTGCCAGAGGTTACCTCCTTCTCCCACCCGCAGACAGAGCGGAGTGACCATACATAGACCTCGGCCACTGAAACACAGGGGCCAGCACCTTAGCCCGGAGTTGTTCTCACTTTGTGTGCCTACACAACACGACGCACAGGGAGTAAGTGTTGAGGACTCCTACATCCATAGTTTGGACAGTCAAATGCATACGCAAACATTTGGGACTGACTAAATCCTACTTTTTATGAATACATGAGTAAAATGCGTTGGAGTGTTCTGAATAATTTTCCTTATTTAAATTTTGATGTAATAGCTCATTTGATTGTTTTTCCAGAAGCACACAGATGCAATTAATTTTAAAAATAACTTACTAGTAACAACCACTAAACATGGTTGTGTTTTTTTTCCCCTTACTTTCTAAGATTTTTCAAACTAGGTTTTTTTTTTCCTCTGCGTTGTTTTATTTTCCCACGGCAAGTTTTCAGGCTCTGTGGACACAGACTTCATGCTGCTTGAGGGAGGAGATATAAAAACGATACTGTCCTTCAGAGAATTATAATGTGAAAGAGAGAAAAGAAAACTCCCTTTGTGGTCTACTTGTGCATTAGCAAGCAACCTTCCTATGCCTCAAGACCCTTCATATTCGGATGCATCACCTTTATATAATAGATAGATTAAATGAAATGTCAAATGTAAATTCTGCGTACTTCAAATTTCTATTACTTCTAAAGTGATTTTAAAATAAAACAGGCCCATTGGGAGAAAAATTGTATGAGCATATTTGGTAATCCTAAATTGCAGTTTAAGAAAGATTTTTGGCAGGGGTGATTGAACAGACATTTTTTAACATTGCTTTGTTTTTATTTTTCTATTAGACAATTGATCAGTAACAAGACCCAATGGTAACCATTCTTTTTTCTGTCTCCAAGTTAGATGTGAGATGCCAGCCAGGTAGCTTCATGTGGTTCTCCTTCTTGCCCAGTTGAATGGAAGATGTCAGATTTAGGTCTCCTATTGGAAGCCATTTTTGAAGTAAAGAATGATGAAGTAATGACTTTCCAAAACAGTTATAAAAAATTCTGGAATTTGTTTGCCAAGCAAAAGTATTTATAGACTATTAGCAGTGCTTTCTCAGTTTGTTAAAATTACACTTTCACAAACAATAAGTAATATAGACTCCTTAATCTACACCTATCCTTAGTATTAAAGAAAGTGTGTTGTACAGGGGAAAATAATGAACACTCACTAGGAATTACATGACATATACCGCTGTAAATGCATATGGGTCAGTTGCAGAGCTGACCCCATTTAGAGCTGGACTACGTGACCTACTGAGGTATTTTTCTACCTGAATTATCATATGATCCTAAAAATCTTGGTTCACAATTAACCATGCTTCTGATGTGCATGCATGCCTTAAATCTGCAATGTAAAATTTGAAAGCTCTCAGTGTTCCCACTGCCCCCAAGCCAGAGCAGCAGAGTACACTTCACCCCTGAGTGAGATACTCATGATGGAACTGCCCGACATTTGTCGGTGGGAAATGAATTTATATGCGTCACCACACTTGAAATACACCGTAATTACCTGTCTTCTTCACTATATGTTTTCAAAGACTTGACCTTGGGAATGAATTTTCAGGTGAGTTCACCTGCCAGTCTCCCCATTTACGTTTAGGAGTTCAAGCTCAGAGCCTGGGTGGACATGCATACTTTTTTTCATTTGTGAGGCTATTCTCACTGCCTTACCCAGCAGGTCCCTCAAAGGGTCTGTTCAAAGCATATAGTTTAGAATCTTTTTCTGAATCTTCCCCTAACAGACAATACCTTCATGCAGTGCTTAAAATAGATATCTACTATAGCCTATATAAACAGGTCCTCTCTACCCCAGCCTATCATAATTTGTCTCCCCTTCTCCTCCCTGCTCCCAGAGAAGAGGATGCTGCAGTCACCCCATACTGGGCACAGCTGTGTAATCCACACCAGCCTTTTGGCTCAGAGCAGGAGTGTGCTTATCACATCAGTCTGGTGTCTACTGGGCACCACTGGAAGCTGTGCACCAAGAGCTGACTTGGTACAAACCAATCCGTAGTGGGAGTTCATTCCCCAAGGACCTGACTAGGTACAAACAAAAGTAAACCCCCCCAAAATGCAGATGACATAGGTGTTGGATTCCCAGCACCACTTTCCTCTAGAGATCAACTCCTGCTGGGCTGGGCTACTTGCTAATGTAGATATAGCCAGGATACATTCACTTGTTGTGCTAGTACAGCTGCCTCTGTTGAGTTCCTGGCAGCAGATAGAGATGAGATTGCTCCCCAGAGTTTCTGCATAAAGTACTGAATACTAGATCTGTTACCCCTTGGAACTCTGTAGGAATATCTTTGTTCAGACGTTGTGCCCTCTACAACTGTACTTGTCATGCCTTTCTGTGAATCCAATGAGCAATGATGTGCTGTGGTAAAGACTACAGAAGGCATACAGTAGTAGGACATAGTGTAATACTTAACTAGTTCTCTGCTATATGAAGGTTCCAGGGAGATGGTCAGTACTTTAAGGGGGCTTATAAGAAAGATGGGGACCGACTTTTTTATGGGGGTCTGTTTTAATAGGACAATGAGTAATGGTTTTAAAGTGAAAGAGGGTAGGTTTAGACAAGATAGAAGGAAGAAAGTTTTTACAATGACAGCGGTGACACACTGGAACAGGTGATACACTGGAACACAGGAACAACTTTCACAGAGAGGTGGTAGATGCCCCATTCCTGGAAACATTCAAGGTCAGGTTGGATGGGGCTCTAAGGAACACGATCTAGTTGAAGACATCCCTGCTTATTGCAGGGAGGTTGGACAAGATGACCTATAAAGGTCCTTTCCAACCCAAAATATTCTATGATTTTATGAAGTGCACAGACAATGCCAGTAAGAAGCAATGTTTCCTTACCCCAGAGCAACATGCAGTGTAACTTTGAACTCCTTAAAAGTGAGAAACTAAGGCTTGTGGAGCAATATCAGACCTGGAAACAGCTGGCAGATAAGCATTTTAACATCAGTAAACCAATTATGCATACCTTTGACAGTGCAACAATGTAGTTGCACTAATAATTGCTTTCTTTTATATTATCAAGGTGGGGGACTGTGGAGAAGAGTAAACAAAAGATATCGTGGGCAGATCTTCTAGGCCAAGCACACTCAGAACTCTTCCACTGATGCCAAATACTTCTTATATTCAGGTCTTCTTTTGTGCAGGGAGAAGAAGAGACCCTCAAGGACATGCAGCCTGACTGGAAATCTGTGAAAATAACCCAATAGATTTGCCAGACTTATTACTGATAGAGCTGTAAACACACACCCAAAAGCCTTTAGTAGATACAGCAGATGCAAAGAAACAAGCTGATGAACTGGAGTAGATTCACCAAGTGTTGGATAACTGCTGCCAGCGCAATTGAGCAGAGGTTTCTTCGCAAGTGATGCAAAGCTTCAGAGCTCCACTAAGAAGATCAAAGAAGGAACAGATCTCCAGAGAACTGTAGAAATCCCTTATTGGGACCACCAAGGTCTCTTACGGTTATCTGTCATCCCAAATGTGTAAAAATCTGTAACAGAAATATTAAAAGCAGTCTGAATGGAGAATGAATGGAGATGATTGAGTGTGGAAGCATCAGATGAAAGAAACGGTAAAAGAGATATATATCTTTGGCACCTAGACTAGCAGGTCATTGTAGTCATGCCAGATCTATGTGCAGATTCTCAGTTTTGGAAAACAAGGGAGAGCACTAAAAAGAGGGGAGTAGAATGGGATTGGAGCATGAAAAGACCCAGAAGAAGAGGCAAAGGAGAGTGAATAAATCTTAATGATGCCAGAGGTGAGATACAAAGGCAGAAGAGAGAGAAGAGTGTAATTCTTGACAACTAAAAGTGAGTACATAAAAAAACAGAACATGACCACCAGTTTAAAACCCTAGGAGATGTAAAGATGAGTCTCCAGGCTGAGCCTCTCATCCTGCCTATTAGGGAACTGGGAGTCTGGGAACACTGGCACAGCTGTGTGGACCCTGTGGGGCTTAGGAGCATGTAGATGTGAGAGAATGAGCCAGTCAGAGCAGTTCTACCCAAAAATAAAAAAAACCCAATGCCTCCCCTCCCTTTAAGTTCCCACCCTGAGCTCTGCTACCTTATTGCTGCAAGGCTGCAACAGTATACTACCCTAATTAATGGAACAAATAGACTAAAATTTGGCATAGGGGTTTTAAAAGGAAATTTCTTCAGGTTCCTGCATCTCACAGAAATCACTGCCGAAAGTACGGAAGAAAACAACTGTGGTGAAAGCCAAGCCCAAACCAGGCATTTCTTCATCCCTAGCAGCAGTATACAGAAAATTAAAAGGCTGATTAATGAAGATGACATTGCAATAGGCAGCCCTTGCAATTCCTACATAATTCAGAGGGTAAGTTGAGATACAGGTGTTGATAGCTTAAACACGCACTGACACAGGGTGTGCTAAAATGAGTGGAAAGGAGCGTTTATAAACAATTAATCCAAGCCATTTCAACAGACCTGCCCTTCACTGGAGTGGAAACACTGGTGTTAAAGGTGACAGGAACCAGGAGAGACTTCGTTCAAAAGCTGAGGAGGCTTCAGAGCATCAGTGTGGGTTTAGGCAACCGGAGTCTCCAGGTCCAGGACTGAGAGTGCTCAGGGAGCCTCAGATGCTCAGATTTGGAAGCTTTTCCTGCACAATTGGCCTCTGACAGGGACAAAGAAGGCTATCGAGCAGAGGTGTTTCTGGTTCCACTGCTCTCCTCAGCTCCAGAGACCCTTCTTTTTAATGCAGTTTTCCTTGCTTATTCATTTTCCTTCTGTTTAACCTTTATAGAGATTTGTTTTGACTATTGGGAGAAGTGAAATAAGCTCAAGCAGGTGCACAGGGCTTAACTACAGCTTGGATACACTTGCTTATATGTGGATATGTTAACAAAAAGGGAAAAAAAAAGACACTGTGAAAAATACAGTGTAGCAAATGTTTTAATATTAGGCCATAGGTCCTCAACAATTATCTTTACTGGAATCAGTCTGCAGATGAGAGTATTGGACAACTGAGCCTGACAGTGAAACGTGTGAAACACAACAGTGGAATAAGAACATTTATTTTTAATGATTGAGTGCAATTCTTCTGTTCTTGTATCTTATCAGTATGTAATTCTTAATTAAAAAAAAAAAAAGAAAAAAAGAAAAAAGATATTTAAAATTTCGATAAAGCTTGCCTGCAATGTGATTCTGAAATGTTTCACTGGTTTGAGGTATTCTCAGGTGGCTGGTCTAAATAAGTTGGTTGAAAGTGTATGATAGTGATTCAAAAGCATCAATAAAGCAAGCGGGATTATTATTATTATTATTGTTGTTATTGTTATTATTATTATATTCATTTATGCCTCTTCTGTCCTTCTGACAAAACTCATCTTTGTCAGGGTCCCTGTTTTTCCACAAGTTTCCTCTTATTTGATCCAGTGTCATTCATTCCCCTTATTCACACTGCATCATTTCCCCATGCTGAATGTGTTTTTACAAAGCTTTCAGGGTTCCATTCATTTCCAACTGCTCATCTCGGGGAAATGAAAGGCCTAGCTATTCAAACAACAGCAAAAGTCATGGAGTTAAATTTTCATAAGAGAAGTGTTGCTCCTTTAGGAGGTCACAGCCTGATCCCAAAATGGTTAGAGTAACTCCTGGTTTTTCTGGGCACATGTCACCCTGGTATAACAGTCGTGATAATGATGAGTTCAGGAATTTTGTAGCCATTTTTGTAGTATGGACTCTTCCAACACACAGTTGACTGATAACACTCAGTGGCAGCAGCAGGGACCGGGTGCATGGACAGTTTCCCCACAATATTAAACCAGGCCATTGTCCTCAATCCCCAGGTGTACCCTGAACACTCTGTTTGAGCACACAGTGCATTCTTTACTCACTGCTCCTTGCAACCCACTACCTGAATTCGGTGTGCCCACCGAGGTGGGTTGACCCAAGTACCCTTATTCACATAAGATGTACATTTATCATCTATCTCCAATATGGCAAATATAAACTGTAAAATTCTCTCACTAAAAAAAAAAAAAAAAGTCCAAGGAACTCTGTGTCACTGAATTACTCAAGAAAGAAAAAAATTATTATATAAAATATCATACTTGCCTGTTTATTTTGCCTTAACTGAGTGAAGCATAAAGGCTAAACTGAGAATGCAGCTGATGAAAAGTGATTTTAAATTAAATTCACAAATGAATCACATTTTAAAACATAACATTGAAGGTACTGGGTAATGAGAAGTAGAGCCAATTCACATCGCTTAAATTTACTTAACTGGAAGTGAGGTGTCCAGTTAAAGTTAGTGGTGTGAACTCCCTCTCCTATACTGCATAAGGAGGCTCTCACCCCTACGGGGGAATTTGTCCTGTTTCATTTATGTCATCCATCTCAGCCCATGCTGCCATGCCCCAGAAGGACAGTGGACTTTCACTTTCTGAAGATCCTTTGTTGACTCCAGGAGAATCCCAAGTAGCTCTCTCAGAGGCATCCTTAATTCTCAAGTAGGATACTGTGAATCTCACCCTCCTATGCAATACCATAGTCTCAAAAGTTATTGCCTGCCATCTTCATAATTTATTAGCAGTAGCTGTAACACAGGTACTTATTCTGGTAATGTGTACACATCTGTGGCCTATGTTCTACCAACAATACCGTCCTACAGTTTGAAACCAAACCCTTTAGTTTTTATACTAAATGTAAATGTACTATTGCCTTCTAATGAACAGAATAAAACCCACTCGTGTATGTATCAGTCTCTATAGCCCTAACTGTTTCTGCATACACAGATTACTATCTGTATGTAAACATATAAAAAAATGATTATGTTTGTGTACCTTTACATTTAAGGGTCTCTGAATGTGAATAATACAAAGACAGCCTGCAAAGTATGGGTTAATATCTTATAATTTAGGATATAAAAAAAGGTAGGTAATTTATCTCGTGTTTTTAAGTAACAGCTGTTTCACGATCTATGTGGCTTTAGCTACCAACTACCTTGTACTGTCAGGTATCCCTGAAAGAATACCAGCTTTACTTATGCCTTCTTTTTCTACAGCAACGGCTTACAGGAAATACGGAAAATATGAAGGCACATTGTTCATTTAATCAACAATTTTGCAAGTGTTTTACTTATGTCAACAAAGAACAAATTGTTTTTAGCATCTGGTATCTAGAATGCAGTATGCAGCATAAATTATTCAAATCAAAGCAACATAAATCTTTGTACAGCAAAGGTGAAACCGCAGAATTCATCGCTGTGTGTTACAGCTTCGGATAGGACAATGACCTCTAATGAAAACTCCTCAATACAGTCCTCATGCTTAAGATGCCAACTTGCCACTAAGGACCTGATTATCTATAAATTTATGGGAACCTGCAATAACTGGTGTTTGCCTCCTGATAATGTTTTCTGACACATATCAGGAGATTCAGCTGATCTGTGTTAGAGATTATTGTACAGAATCTGCAGTTTATACAGGCAATGAGTAGACAGAAGGTCCATTTGAGACCTTTAGCTATAGAGAAGCACATAAGGAAAACTGTTTCCATAGAAACATGCCCCACAGCTGTAGTTAGTATAGGAAAAATAGTTTTATGATTATTTCAATGAAGTTCTACCTTTTGTTTTCAATGCAGGATGCATACAATAGGTTGTTTCATAGCGTGATCTCAGTGTAGCTAAGGTCTTACATGTGAAATTCACCCCAAAGTGAAGGACCCCATGTTTCTCTTATGTGTTCCTAAGAGTTTTGTTAGATCGTGCGCACAGTGTCCACTGTAGAATGATTTACATAAAACAGTATTACTTTTCAGCATTTATTCTCTGTACAATAAATGTTTACTTTTACATTAACTCACAAAATTGTACATAAATTTCTCAGAAATTCTAGATAAAAAGCAAAGGACCAGATAAGCTTCCAACAAATCCAGGGGAGGATTGTCCAGTGATTCCAGGAGGAGATGAGTCATGCCCAAGCAGAGTTATAGGAAAACAGAGGGTGGGCATGAATAATTTGCTAGCAGTCTGGCAACATCTTCTTTCCATTCAGGTCATTTCCGATTTAGATGGAAAATTTCTAACCATTTCCCTGGAAATTACAAGGTTGGTGCAACTCCAAAGTAGCTAATCCAAGCCATTTTTAGGAGAACTTTTGGTCCTGCTTCTTTGTGTGGCTGCAAAGGCACAAGGCAGAATACATCTTGTGGTGGTAAGAAGACAGATCCACACGTCCAGTTGAGATTTTTCTCTCTCTCATTTCAAAAGTGTTAACAAGGCTACAAATTTCCCCTTCCTGCCTCACACGAGCATGGACTTTATTAGCTGCTTCCACTTACATATGCAATGCACAGAGTAATACAACACTTAGATTTTTTCCTAATGAGTTTGAAATTAGTATAGCTGAATTACAACAAGTCACACTAAGGGCTGGGAGGTGCATAACTAGGAGCTGGATTGAGCGCGTGAGTAAGTGAAGAACTCAAATAAACAAGAATTCAACACTGAATGTGTTGAAATCTGTTGCCATGTCGGCTGTGGCACAGGTTTTGTGTGTTTATGATAACAAGGCTGGTTAATTTATTTCCTCTGTCATTTCCAAACAGGATTGAAATCACGTCCTCCTGGACAAATTTTTCTTGTGGACTTCATATCCATGCAAAACCAATGCAAGTTGGATGGATATCTGTCTCAGTATCTCTGAAAGTTGCATTTTCCAGAAACCACGTTCTGTAGAGTAAAAGAAGACAGAGCCAGATAAAAAATATCTAGACAGTAGCACATAATAGCTTAGAGGGCAGGAGGAAAGGTTCTTAACTCAGGTGTGATCCCACATATTGCTTAGTGGAACTGTGCTTCAAGGGTTTCTCCCACCCACCAGTGGTACCTGTAAGATGCTAAGGTTTAAAGTTACTTGCTGTTGTGATTTAACCCTAGTTGGTAACTAGGCTCACACAGGCATTTTCTCACTTCTCTCCTTCCTCCCAAGAAGGGCAGGGAGAAGAGGGAGAAAGGAAGGGAAAGTTTAAAAAAAAAACCCAGCTCATCAGTTGAGCTAAAGACAGTTTAACAGAACAATGATGGTAAAGGATGATAATAATAACAAAAGTAATAATGGTAAAAATACAGAAAATAAAATAATACAACATAAATTGCACTCACTACCCAATGATCGTTTGTCCAGCCTGTCCCAAGCAGTGACTATGGATCCCCACCCCTCGGCCAACCTCCATTTATATACTGAGCATGACATCTAGAGTATGGAATACTCTGTTGGCCAATTTGTTTGTCTCTGCTTCCTCTCAGTTTCTATAGGAAGCTGAAAAAAGTCCTTGCCCAATATAAACATCACCTGGCAACAACTAAAACAATATGCATGACTGGCATTCCTTTCATACCAAATCTGAAACACAGCAGCCACTAGAAAGAAAATTAACTCTGTCCCAGCTGAAACCATGACATGTGCTTATGTTGGTGCTGAAAAGTAGATGTTGTTGATACCCCCGAGTGACTCACCCTTGCTTCAGAAGTGTTGTCCTACATTCCATCAACTTCATTAAAGCCAGGTAAGTGATGCACAAACTGATTTTCATAGAACCTGTAGCATTGCTGCCATTTTAGGCAAGTAACTTCAAAACCCGTTGCCTTGAATTGTTAGAAGAGGCAAGTCATAGCTTCACATTTGCTAGTCTACAAAGTCTCACAATAGGACTATAGAAAAAGAGGGGGGAAAAAGTTAATATTTTGTGTGCTATTTTAACAATAACATGCTAAAAACATACCAGTACGAATTGGTTTGGCTACAGAGGGTTTGAAAAAGTACTTTAATAAAAAAATAGCTTAATGAGCCACAGTTCAGTAAGACGTAATCAAATAATTCACATATACCAGACAAATAAACACTCCCACATGCCTCCAAAGTACCTCCAAGGAAAAGTTTCTTTCCACAACAGAGATCACTAGCTTAGTCATTTTCTTTTCAGGTTTGCAATATGACCCATCTTGGCTTCCCAACAGCTACAGCAAGGCTTCAAGAAGATTTTCCTTGTAGCATTTAATTTGTTAATGGGATTTGCATGCACCCTTCCAAAGAAGTATCAAAAAAGCTGGCCTCATTGCTCGTGATGGCCAGACAAGGGGAAGAATAATTGTGTCATACAAAATCCATTCCTGTTCTCCCCAAAGAGACATAATTACACGTTCAAAACTTAGAGAGGTGGAAGAGCCAGCTCAGATTCCACCTAAGTCTGAAGGATTAATCTGCATGTCAATTCTAATGGTACAAAAGATCTGAGTGTAATTTCCTTTTCTGCCTTGTGGTATACCAGATTGCAGAAGATTGCATGTATTATTTTAAGGTTCTCCAGAGAAAATTTCCCCAGGCTTCCCTACAAGGACTTTCGACCACAGTACAGCACTTAAGGGGAAGGACATTGGAAGAAACAGAAAGAGAGTACTTAAGAGACATAGGAAACAAGTTTCAGAGCAGGCAGAGAAGGTAAAAGGGGGAGCAAATTCATGACAGTATCTGATGATGACAGAGAAAATCTTGGCCCGATGAAAGGAAAAGCCAAATTCCCATTTACTCTGTGGAGCCCAGAGTTTACACCAGGAGAGAAAATTGTGCCTTGAGGGAGAACTGTCAATAAAAAGCAGCAGTCTGAGATACATCAGCAAGCTGAATTGCCGCGTTTTAGTACACACTTGAGTGCCATGAGCTAATACTGGTAGAAGCACAGAAGAAGGAGGCCGCAATGGAAAGGGTCAATGTAAACAGCTCTTGCTGCTGGCAGAATCACCAAATACAAGATTTTGATAAAAGGTAAAAACATAAACAGCTTTGATTTGCGGGACTGTGGGTGCAGGCAAGACATAAGCTTGTTCTTGTAAGCTGATAGTACTGAAGGAGCTGAGAGGTAACTAACGTTGTGAAGGGACCCAGCCTGCTTGGGAGCCTTGGTCATTGACCTGGGCATGACTGAAACTTGTGTTCAACACAGAGGAGTCAGATCTGCTGCTATAGTTGTTCCAGCTCAAATAGCTGCTCCGTCACAACAAAGATGTCTTTGGCTGCTTGTTTAAGGGGAGGTGGTTCATGGAGAGGAGCTTTGCCTTCTTTGTTTTCAGGAAATGCATGAAGGGACATTCCCTCCCCCTGATATTTTACAAAAGAAAAAGAAAAGAAGATCGAACTCTGTAAATTGAATCAAAAAAATAACGAGTATTTCTAAAGCTTCTGAAATCAGTTCAAGCACTTAGGCAATGCTGACACAGCTAGAGGCTTCTTAGAAAGCCACAGCAAAAAAGAACTTTACCCCCATTGAGCACACGTGACAGTCCCCCGCCACAGGGAGAGATGAGAAATGGCCAATGAGTTTCATGGTTCTTTCACCAAGCCACCTCCTAGCTTTCTATTTTGACTGTATTGCAGGGGTCCATTTTAACGTGCTGGTTTTATTGTTTTGGTTTGGTTTTTATTTGCGATGCTATCCTGTGGCTGACTACAGGAGAGGGAGACTTGAGAAAGGCGAATCCATTTTGCATCAATAACAAAAAATTACATTTCCAGGAGAAGGAAAATAACTGCTTTTTAAAAACAAGGCTGTGCTTGTTTGTCTGTTGGTTTGTACAGAGCAGTTATCAAGCCAAAGGAGTCCTGGTGATCATTCTTTGCCAGCACAGACAGAACAAAGGATTATTAAAAATAATATAAAATGATGACATATGTTACCAGTATTAAAATTGATGCATAGGGGAAGCCAGGAGCCGGATTTTATCTTTAACAAAGTCAGAAAATAAAAGCAAACTCTTTCAGTCTTATTACCTCTAACAGGGAGGTATTTCTTTCCAGCTGCTTGGGGAGGAGAGGTTGAGGGGAACAAGGTTTCGTTTGGATAAACCTCAGTCAATCCTGCCATCCCCCTCTTCCCCAGAGTAGATCCAGCTTGACATGGCTACTTCTGCAAATATTTTCCACACAAAAAGGTTATGAACCAAAGCCAGAAGCAACTAGATGACTGTCAAAAAGTAGCAGGATCGTATCCACCATCTTCAGAGCCATAAACACTTTTCATAAGACCTTTTAGTATCAGATATTGAAATTTCTTCACAGGGGTAGCATGCAGATATGGCAGCCAGAAATTAGGGTCCTTTTGTCTCAGCTACGAGATAAATAATTGCATAAAAAGCCACCCCTGCTTCAGAAAGCTATTACACCTAGCCTGGGACTTCTGTGCCACCACAAGCAGTTTGAAGCCGTCCACTGAGGTCTTCCTTCATGTCACCCCTTAAATCGCACTCACCTGGTCTTTTGTATGGTCTGGGAATCTTCAAATGAGTCCGGGTTTGCAGTTTCACTCCACGCCTGACATTATGGTTCCTGCAAAGTGAAGAAACTTGTTTGTAATGCTCACACATTACATTGGGATGGCGCGCTGTCAACACATGCAGCGTTATGGACTGGAAAATCCAAATACAGTTTGCAAAGCCATTGGAGATTTTCCACAGAGTACTTGCAAGGGCCTCTCCTAATTGAATTTGCCAAAATTCACATGAACTCAGATTTAATCCAATCAGTTCTACATCACATGTCTTTCAACATTGACAAAATATTTTTTTCTAATTGTGACTCTCTTATGGAACCAAATGAATCAGAAAGGGACTTAAATGAAAACCAGTCCAGATTGTTCTACACTTTAACCTTACATCTGTGCTTAATTAGGATGCTCAATTTCCCTAAACTCAAGTCATAAAATGGAAGTAATCTGTGGCCTGTTTGTCAGTCATTATAGGGCAGCAGACCTGCAAATCAAGGCAGGCTCAAATGCACAGGATCCTGTTCAGCATGGCCATTGAAGGGAACACGGGAGACGTTATTGTGCAGCAGGCTGGAAGGGAGTCAGGAGAAAAAGTTTGCAGAGAAAGACGTGTGTGAATGACCCCCGTGTTGAGCCTTGAAAGAAGGGAGAAAATGAACGTGGAAAACATGTGTGATTATTTAAGGCTCCTCCATTCTGACCACGTGAGGCTCTTACGAAAGGCGTGGTAATAACTGGTGCTGTACAATATTTTTAGCCACGGAAAAGGCAGCAGCCCCCTCTTCACATCAAAACAGCTCTCTTAGGAGTGCCAGCGCCTTTAATTGGTGTAAACTTTTGGGGTGTAATTTTGAGACATTACAAGATCTTCAGTGGCCACACTGCTCATCCAGCCCTGCTCCTTGGTCCTGGCCTTGCACACCACATAGGTCAGCCATCTTTCTTTCCCTCCCAGTGCAGCCATGTGGGGGTTGTGCTGTAAAGCCACATGAGAAAAAGTCCCCACGACACCAGTTGCACCTTTCCAAGGGCTTTTTAAAGGAGCTGGATCATTTCCCTGTCTCAGTTTCACAGTCCAGCCCCACACACTGTGGCACTAGCTGAAACCCCAGCAAGGAAGGGCTAGCATCTCCTGGAAAGGCTTTGGCACCAGTGGCACTGCTGTGTGGAGCGACACCCTCAAACATCTTGTTTCCTTGCAGCCAGCAAAAGTAGCTGCAATTAACCCACATCCTTAAAAGTGTGAGAAAGGCTTGTCATCCAGAGTTGTTAAGGATGCACTATCCGGGGCTCCAGCAAATCACTGGAGGAACAATAAAACCCTACCCCACACACCAAGGTCTGTCATCATTCATTTCAAACATGCACTTCAGAGTGTTGCTGTTATGTTGTTTTTTGACATCTTGAGATCTGCATGAGAAATCCCTGTGGACATGCTGTAAATCCATATCTACAGCAGTAAGTTTTCATTGCATCAGTGTTATTAAATATATATTTACACTTATATATATATTATTTGGCGATGCTGAATGAACAATTGGCCTTTAACTCCTCCTAGACTATTAGGTCGTACTATAGGTCAGCGAAAAAGTAATTTTCCCTAGATTTGTAATAAGGTCTGGGATTTGACCTATGACCCCAGTGTCACAAGGTATTCATTATCTCCACACAGATGATATACAGGCAAAGAAACATATATTTTTTATAGAACTGGAAGAATTATATTTGATGGATACGTTTTATTAGATGGATTTTATTACCTGGATAAACTCAATTAGCAGACCTCATTAATTTTGAAAATGTAGCTTATTTACATTAAGCTATTCTTCCTGTGGTCATTAGCATTCCAAACATATAAACTTGAAATCAGGGCACAGCTGAATATTTTTTTTTGTTCAGTGGCCAAACCAAAAAAGAAGAAAAGAGAGAGGAAAAAAAATCTTCTAACCAGAACAGAAAGCTTATTTTGCATCAATGCAGAATGCTTTATTTAGCCTGTAATTAAAAGGTTTTTTTCCCTGGTCCTTAAGCTGTTTTTTTCTTTCATTCTTAAAAAATATTAGCCAATATTCAAACATCATTTCCTAATGAGAAGCTGAAATATTTTCCTTCCAAAGGAATAAAAATGAGCACTTTGTGGAGCAGAGAAGTTGTTTGCTTTGTCTTAATGTAATAAATGGTTTCTATCTCCTGCCTCTGGACCTCAGAAAAAAATGTCACTAGTCCATGAAAATATTCCACTCACATCAAGTACCCATATTTGCAGGAAAATATTAGTGACATGTAGTAAAAAGAATGTAAAGGGCTAAAGACATAAATGGAAGGTGTCTGCATAAAATATACCCATATCAAAACATACATGTTACAAGAGTTTTTGAGATGTAAAGGACAAGTCTGTGAACCATGTTTCTATAATATATTGTCCCTCAGCTGATTACCAGGTGCATTTCTGCCACGGCCACGAAAATCCGTCCCTTGTATGACAAGATACTTTTCTCTAGCCGAAAAAAAAAAGTAAATAAGGGAGTGGGAAGCCATTAGCAGAGGGGGTTCATTTCAAGTAATATTGCACTTAAATTTGGACAACAAGATCAAGCTATGCTTTTGTAGTCAAGGGAGAAAGGTAAGGCTCTACCTGAGACCAAGCCACTGCACACAAGAGGGCAGGAGTTCAGGATGGGTGAGGAGGGTGACGCACCTGCTGGGGTCCCTGCTGCTGCCCCCAGTGCAGCAAGAGCCCAGGCAATGAACCCAGACCAGACATCTTGCAAATGTGTGATTTGACTTAGGTGAGGTGAATCCCACCCACCTGTGCCCTGGAAAACATTAGCAATGACTGCATTAGCCCAGAGCTGAATATTTAGGATGAAGCTCCCTCAAGCTTGCTTAACCCAGTTTCTGCAGCTCAGAGCCACTATGAACAGCAAGGCTGGGGGAGCCCCTCTGCACAGGGAAAGCTCCCAGAGACGTACAAGATTTGATTATGACTATATTGGGAAAAAAAGAGGCATGGACAATAGTATTCCTGCTGTCTTCTGATGCAGAACACCTCCTTCAAGGGTTTCTACAGATAACTGTAGTTTAGAACAGTTTTATTGGCCACTGGCTTGGCTCAGGACTGGTGGTGGAGCTACAATACAGGATGAATAACCCCTTTACTGGTGCTGAGGATCCATCTGCTAGAGTGAGGTCCACTACTACTCTTAGCATCATGAAGGAACTTTTATTTTGAGATTGAACTTCTTGTGTGTTCATTCAATGAATTCCTGTTAAAAGACTAAACCTGCTAGGGAATAAAAATCCATTACAAGTGAGAAGCAATTTCCAGTAGAGAACTGACCTATAAAACCAACGCATTTCCATTACAGTAATCCAAAACATATTTCAGAAAATAGGTCTGCTCTCTGAAATAGGTCTTGTTAAAACACGAGACCTGTTAAAATTATGGGCTTAGTGCAGCAAGCCTGTATATTTTAACAGGATTTTCATGTGTTGGGCCATAGTCCTTGGAAATTTGCTAAGAAAGTGACCTCACTCCTCAAAAAGTGGTGGGAGATTTAAACACAAGCACATCCCTTGGACTTCCGAAGGCAAGCAACTTACAAGACTCTGCCTCTCAGACTTCCTCTTTTCGCTCATTTCTGCATCACCTCTCATGCTGTCCCTTACACCTGGAAAATTCTGGCATCTTCCTATCTGCCAAATATTTTCCCTTCCCCATTTCAAATTCCTCCCTAGCTCACTAAATCACTTCCTCCTGACTTCTTGGATCTGGGGCCCCTGTTCTCCCACGCTGAAGCTCTGACACTCAGGGGACAAAGCCAGGCAGCCGGCACGCACGTTCTGCAGTCACCCCGCAAAAGCCCAGATGTGCACAGATGTACGGTGACTTGGTGAATGACTCCCTGCAGTCAGGACAGGAGCATCTTGCATTATCCCAGAGCAGACCCCTCTTTTTTCAGGACCAGCCCACAGTACTTGGGCTGGGATCCTCCAGTGCTTGCACAGAAGTCAGAGCCTCATAGAGTGGCAGAGGAGCATCCAAGTTTTCAGGAAAGCCAACTTCAGTTCCTGAGGGCTGCAGGGCCTGCTTCAAGACTGCTGAACTCTGTGGAAGGAATTCAGAGGACTTTTGGTCACCTATGGCTGGAGGATTGGATTTTGGCAGTGAAACAATGAGGTGCTGTTGTATAAGAGTTCTGTCCCCAGTAAAATATTTCAGTGGAAAACAGATCTTCACAAGCAGCAGAGGTTCACAGCAATCACTAGGAAGCCACTATGTGCTTGTACTTTTTTTTCCTGCTATATAGAAATACAACTTGAACTTAATTCTACTCCTGTTATTAACTATGTTGAGAGAATAATAACTGTAAAAATAAAAATAACAAATCCTTATTTCTTCCTCATCTTACCCTCTTGTTTCCAGATGTCCCAGTCATGAGTATGAGAGATTTTAAAAGTAGTACCGCTTTGGGTATGACAGGAGGACCCAGCACCTTCCACAGCTTTTGTCACAAACAGCTGACCTCTGCCTTGCAGAATGCAGAGATACCACTGAGCAAGGGCAGCAACAGGATTAGCTCCCAGGACAGAGCAACTCTGCTGGGGTCTACCTGTGGCTGTGCCAATATGGACTCATTCCCCTTGCAGCACACCTATAGCTCTGTTGTGGCCTTGGTCCTGTCAAGGGGGATAAGGATGGCAACAGGCTATGTGAAGCCAGAGAGGCCCAGGAACATCCAGAGGCAGTTGGAGAGGCTGTTCACTGCTCCATGTGCTCTGGGGCTGAATAATTCAAAGCTGAGCAGGCTGCTGGGTCAGTAGAGACCTCACAGAGAAGCACAGGCCCTGCTGTCAAATCACTGTCGCCTCCGCACTCCGAGGCACACAGTATGCTTTTCTATCAAAAAGCTCTGAACTCCTCCTCCTTTCAAATGGCTAACAAATGTGTTTGATTATGTGGCAAAGCAGATTTTCTTATGTTGACAAAGCCTTGCTAATCAGGAGAGCAGGGCTCTATCTACAGAGATACAGAATATACAAGGAGAAATTTCAACACCTCATTAGAAAAATAAATTAATGTCTTTTCTGAGATTGTGGCATGGGCAAAACATATCCTCATATGGTATAAACACTTGGTGAGATGAGCTTCATAGCTTTACTATGATTTCACCACTTGAGAGTGAAGTGGCCATCCCAAACTGACACAAATCAGAACTTTATGCTGCTCTACGACATGTTTTACCTTCCCCTTCTTCTTGTTATTGATTTCCATCAACCATCAGATCATATAATTTAAAATAACACAAAATCTTGACACAGATCCCCTCCTGCACCCAAGGAAGGACAGCTCTAATTGATACCAGATGGCTTCAGACTATATGAAACCCCATGCCAGCTGAGGGCTAGCCAAGCACAGGTGTGCCCCACCCTGTCCCAAAATGCCTTTTCCTATTCTTCTTTCCACCCAAGGAGGAGCAGATGTGGGAGGGAGCAGACAGCCCTGCTCTGCACCAGCTGAGAATTATGCCAAGCCCCCATTAATGCACCCCAATGGTCACATCTGAGATACTCTGTACAGAGGTGAAAGGGAAAAGAATCTGCTCTTTTACTTTAAGAGGCACAAATCAGTGTGAAAAAAGAATACAGAAAACTTTAGAATTAAATGCATGAAAAGATTTAATATAATGCCAGAATGTTGATGAAAATGAAGACCCAGATTCCAAGGAATCTAGAGAAAATGATCCCTTTGAGTCAAACATTAATAAAAGTCAGCAGTGATATAGAGATGATCTCATGCTCATGGTTATTTCCCGTTTGCAACTTTTTTTCTTTTTTTTTTCTTTTTTTTTTTTTACTCACAGATGTTGTAAAGTTAATTACACAATCACTTGTGTATTACAAAAAAATGAATAAAGAATACTGGATACACATGGGTCACTATAGTGCAGCACCGAATGAAGGAAAATGATCTTCAGAAACAGGCAATTTATACGTAGTACCAGAGCTGAAATTCTTCGTTATTCTTCAGCCAGACTCTGCTTTCTGCAAAGGAGAAATTTCAGCTCAGGCTGAAAATTGCTGGGAGCCTTCTCTATACACAAGCTGCAAGAGCAGCACAGCCCCAGCCGGAAAGAAATGCTTGCCAGTGAAGGGTGGTATAAATAAAAGCACATCTAGAGGAAAGTCTTTTGCTCACCAGTATGTAATAAACCCTCTGTTCATTGTTCTTCATAGTCCCACATGCAGGGCAAGATGTAAGGAGCTATGTTCTCTAGGGCCCACTTGTTTTGGGAAACACATGCACTTAAGTACTATTGGCATCTCTGCAGCTTTTAGCTGTGCCATCAGCCTGGTGCTGGTGATAGGTTGAGTTGACTCAGCATGACTGTGAATCTGCAGGATTTGCACACCTAAATATGGGCGTGCAGGTTCACAGTAATGTTTGGGAAGTGTAGACATTCCTCCCCTTTTAAAAGTTGTGACTCATTACAAGTTATTTCAAAGTACTTAGAACTGGATTCAAAACATGAATCAAGCTCCTTAGCCAGCTCTTCTGAAAACATCCAAAAATATTCTGGCCCATTTCCTCACTGGAAAGAGCATACTTGTGGGCAGAGACCAAAGAGATCAAACATCAACTTACTGATGTTAAAGAAAGTTAAAAGTGATTTGGGCTATGCTGTACCTGGATTTTTTGACTATAGCACATGACAGAGCCTCTTCCACAAAGACCTCAACCATGCAGGTCACTTAAGTAGCCATCAGAGAAGAGGAGGAACAATTCCCATGGTGTAACTTGGCGTTGATGGTAAGGGTGCTTGGATCCACCAAAATCGAGGACAGGCTTAATCTAAGGCAAATTCTGGAGAAAGGTAGCAGGGATCTCACAGTAGCATCTGGCCTTTGGTGACAGCATTAAAATTAGGGCATATTCTAACAAGCACTGGTGAAAGCCAAGAGATTTCTAGGAAATAATAATTCATAGATTCGGAGAACTGGAGGCACAAAATTTCTCTTGTCATTTCATTTCTCAACAACTATTTTACCAGCTTTTGCCTGACTTTCTTCTGAAGGCTATCAGGTCATCTTTTGGCACAGAGGATGACAGTTCACTACCTCTGACTATTTAAAGTTAACTCTTTGACTATGCCACGAGGGCTTGGGGAATTACTCTGTAAAACAGATTTTTTAAAATACTTCCTACTAGATTTGTCAGGTAAGGAGACATTTTATTAACTTTGTTGCTATGAATTTTTATCAGGCCAATGAGGAATATTAATTCCTAAGGGGTTTGAACTAATAAAATTGTAAAATGAAAAGCTGTAACAAGTGCTTCATCTCAATAGCTATGTTTTTAAAACTGAACCTCATCCTGTGACTAATCGTGACTTTTTCTGCTTTTGAAAATACTTGTTTGCCTTTGTTGTATTGTGTTTTTTAAAACCCTAACACTTGAAATCCTGTGAATATGTGAGACACCAGATTTCATCACAAAACCAAAATTAAATCCTCCAAGTGTAATACAAAGAAACATATAAACCCGTGATTCCTAAACTGGCCAGTTTTCGAGCCAAGAGCGGCTGTTGTGATTGTCTTGCTACTTTCTATATAATCGAGCCCCTAGAACTTCCTTATATTAATTCATGCTTCAAGATTAAAAGCTGTGCTTGCAGCAGGGCAGCTCTTCCAAAAAAACCCTGTTTCATTTTGATTTAAAAATCTCCATTAATGGAGAACTCAGCACAATCCTCTGTAAATCATTCCAAATGATTAATTATCCTTGCTGCTATGAATATGCACCTTCTTTTTTGGTCTGAATTTGCTTTGCTTCAGCTTCCAGCCATTGGTCTTATTAGTCACTGTATCTTTGTCTGGCAGACTGAAAAGCCCTGTATTACCTAAATCTTTTCCTTGTGGAGGTACTTACTGGCTATGATCAAGTCACAGTTAACCTTCTCTCTTAGAAGGTACTTAAATCTTTTCCTATTAGTTATCCTTTAATTATTCTCAGAGCTCCTCTATGAACTCACGCCAATTTTTTTACATCCTTATTGAATTTGAGCACCGGATGAGGACATAGGACCCCAACAAGCACAGCACCAGTACATAAAACAGTGGAAATAGTCCCACTCCCTATCCTTTTTTATTTATACTGTCAGGAAATAATTTAGGCCTTCTGGCCATAATGCCACACTCAGAGCTCATGCTCAGGCGATTTTCATCCTGACCATAAATAACAATTTCCAAAATTTTCTACTTCCCCAAACAGAGCTCCCCTGAAACTGGAATCTACATGTGTTGTTCCCAGACTGGTCATTTGACATTCAGGCACCCCCAAACAATTCATTTGACCACATCCAGTGTTGTTTCTCTCTATCAGTGACTATCCCCAAATTGTTGTTTCAGCTGTGAGGAGCACCATCTTTGAGCCTTAAGCTATTGTTACAAATGGGAAACAGCAAGAAAACCAAAAAGCAAGGAACACACCTTCCTGATGGAGGCTCCTTTTCCTACAATCAGATTTGGACACACCACTGAACTCAATTTCAGTCTATTTAATGTGTGACATTGATTTTATAACCTTCTGCTTTGTTATTCAAGCTGTGTGGTCCCATATGTAATAATGCTGGAATTTTATTACATTGCAAATACCATTACTTCTATCAACCAAAGTTGTAATCACATTAAAATTTATACTGAGCTAGTCTGACAAGATTGTTTTATAAATAATTATTAATTTTATTTCCTTCTTTTAAATCATTATTAATCTGGTCCCATATCTGCTATTTTGCTACATTGTCAGAGCATGCAGTCTTGGTTGCTTGAAGTATCTCTTCTGTTTCTCCTAAATACAGGTGCAACTGCTTTTTTCCTGAAGCCTTCCTGTTTCCCAGAATTTACTGAAACTTGGCATTAACAATCCACCAGACTTCTCAGCTCACAGCCTGAAACTTTCGGACATGATGATTTGAAAAGGTTCTATTTTAGTATCTGTAATTTAACACCATCCTTAGTCACTGTGGAAGGGGGATAAACTTTGCCATTATTGTGCAACTTAAATATGCTGGTTTATCCTCCCTTCCTCCAGCCAGGGTATAGAAAGGTTTATTGAATATTTCAACTTTTTATTGACAGTTCTGACACGTCTAACTAGGTAGTGAAACAACACTTTTATTGAGAGTCCTTTTGCTCTTTAGATACTCAAAAGCTCCTTCCACTGCCTTAAATTCTGCTGGGTATAGCTTTCCCTTTATATCCTTTTCATTCCCTCATCACTTTTCTTAATTTTGTAATTTATCTTTACTGCTATCCACTTTTTTCCCCATATACTGTTTTTTAATACATACTTTCACTTACCATGTGCATGTGGCTATTTTAAGCCTTCTTACATGACTTCAAGTTTTAAGCTCTTGGATAATTTATGTAACATTATAAAAGAGTTCAATCTCTCATTTTTTACCATTTAATTACTTCCAAGCTGACTCATCACTTAATTATTCCGGTTTTGTAAATTGGACTCTTAGAAACTCTAAGTAAATATATTACTGATGTGAACTTTATGGGGTTTGCATAAAAAGACGTTGTCAATCTGAGCCTGAACAACCACTGACTTCTAGTTCTCAGATCAACTTATATTATTCTGTCAGGATGAGGTCCAACCCAGAATTGTTCTGTGTTGGTTGCCACCCTTTCTGAGCTAGAAAATTGTCATCTATAATTTTGCAAAATTCCAAGAGTATTTTAATGCTCGGCAGCATGAAATTTCCAACATATGTCATTTGAACTGAAATTCTCCATGATAGCACAGCTTTTCTTTTTCTTCACCCTACAGATGGGTGTTTAAGGAGCCAGGCATCCTGCTCTCTAGTGTGATTTGGGGGGCAGGAATAGGCACCAACAGCTCACCGTCTTCTGCTTTATGTTTTGGAATAACAGCTCATAAGCTTTTAAGAGTGCACTTGGCAATGATTCGGAGACAACTGATGCCATTTTCAATGTAGACTGCTGTTTTCTGACCCTTTCTGCTAATTTGATCAGTCCTTGAAAAAATGTTTCACACCACTGATTTTAACATTCCAGTCATGCCAATTTTCCTTCCGGTGGCTTAAAATACCAAGTGAGTGTGTGTGCACTAATCAGTGAACAGGTCCCGTTCCTTTTGCTTATTACTGGGCTCCTTGCAATCCTTGAAGAGAATTAGAGACTTTTCTTCATGTCTCTGGCACCTTGATTAATTTTGTTCTGGGTATCTTGATTTTCCTGCTTTCTCTCTCCTTCACCACCATGTCCTTTTGTTGTTTAGTTTCATACCTTACAGACCAGCCTGAGCAGCTATATATCAGAAAACTAGTTTCCATCTGCCATGATGAATTCTTCTGAGAATAGTTAACCTGTCTTTCCTCCTCTCTGCACAGGACAGACAAAAATTTCCCTTGAGCCAAAACACTCTGCCCAGTGCCATTTACCTTACCAACAGCTCCCTTCTGGACACCACTTGGGTGCATTTTCAGTCTGGATCTGCTGCCAGCTGGTGGGATGCCACGTAGTCCTGGGTCACAAGTGCTAGGGATGGCACAGGCAGCAAGGTTAAGGAGGTGAGAGCCTTCCCTGGCAGCACATTCTCCTCCACTGACACCTAACCCATCCAGCCTTACCCTAAGCTAAGTTATTTTTGAGAGAAAGTGGTGTTTTGTGCCCTCTGATTTCACAAAAGTATAAGGATAAGACTTAATACCCTTGGCCATCAAGAACTACTGCCATTTCAGGTTACCTACATTGCCTATTGTGCTGGACCAGGGAAGTGAGGATGTTGAGGTAACCAGGGCTCAGCTGGGCACTGGGCTTCTCAGAGAGCAGATAAGGGGCCACAGGGTCATTCCCTTCCAAACACACCCCCTATTTGGTTGTTTGCCAGCAGGATCCCTGACACTTTAGTGGGGGTCTCTGGGAACACCACTTGCTGGGTTGCCTTCTAGGATTTAGGTAGCCCAAGTCTTGTTGGAAACATAAGGTCCAAGTTCAAATAAATATAGCTAGAGAATAAGCTCAATTCTGTCATTTTCCTCGCAGGGTTGAAGACATCAATTCAGCAGAAAGACAGAAAGGTTCATGTGTATCCAGGCAGCTTTATGACCAAGCTTGTGTAGATTGAACTCCTGCTGCTTTTACAGCCTGACAGGTCATACTGGAGCAATAGGCATTCCTTGGTAGGTATGTATGGAGCACAGCAGGTCCAACTGAGACCTTCCTTAGTGTGTAATAAGTTTTCTTCCTTGTTTGTTCACCTACACAACAGTCATCCTGTACCCTAAGATCATTCCCACTTTATTTGTTTCCATTCTGCTATTTACCCACATCACCTTCTGTGTGCTGCTCTGAGAATCACTGAGCTTTACTGGTCGTCACTGACTTTCCTGCCAAGTAGAGCTGAATCCCAGATTCTTTTTGCCCTCTCTGTTTTGTTATTTATTTTTTCATACATTGATTATATCAGTAGAGTGAAGGAAAGTATTACAGGGAGAGACAGTGTGGTAAGAGAGGCATTGGAAGGGAAGTCAGCATATATTTGTGCTGTCAGTTTTAATGCATCATTTGTTGAATCTGTATATTTTATGTGGTCCAGAAATAGTTTCTGCATATCTTGTCCATCTTCTGTTTTATCCTGCAATTGGGTTGTTAGTGTTTCTTTATTGAGTTTAGACTTCTTTCTTTGATTCTTGGGATGGATACTGGTTGCCTAGATCTGACAATTGCAGGGGGTCTGTGGAATGGCTAATTCTTTCTCCCAGCAGCACTCTTCCTATTGTATTTGATGAGATGATCATAATAATGTTGTTTCACCTTTCCAATTGTGTTTAGTAATTTCTTTCCAGAAAGTGCACAGCATAGCCAGCTCCAGAGGAGAGAAGGGGTGATTTTGCAGCCTAAAGACTGACAAACCCTCCTGACAAACTGTCTCACACACACACCCCTTTAGTCATTAAAAACTGCTGTTCTGTCTTTTTTTAAATGGGGAATGCGGACTGGGAAAGGAGAAGGATTCAGGAAGTGAAACCGTGAAAGTGTTTCTTCCCCAAATAATTTTAAATCCTCAGAAGAAAAATACTGGGAATGAGGGAAGGGGCGGGGAGGTGGGGTGGAAGACCTTTTTCTCCTCCAGGTCTTTGAAAAATAACTACAGCTATCACTGTGAAAAAAGAATCATGGTGTATCCTGTTATCATTACCCCTTGACCAAGAAGCTAGCAAGGGTGAATGTGCCCTGCACAACCCTTACTTGGTGCCAGCAGACAGAGTCAACCCCCTGAGCTGCTGGCATCATGTCCTTTAAAGCTGGCGTGCACCAGCCCATGGTCAGCGGGGTTTAGACCCCCTCGCACAGCGATCAACAGCAATGCTGTAAGACCTGTGTCTTATGCACATCTGCCTTTTCCAAGGCGGTCTATTTAAGGTTTGAACATCATCATTTTACAGAGGGAGGAACTGAGGCAAGGCGAAGCTATGGGCTTTTCTACAGTTTATGAAGCAGAGGGAAAAAATATAACTTTAATTTCCCAAGTTCCTTATAAGGTAGTCAAAACACACTCTTTAATATTTGTACTATTCAAATACCAAAAAACAGCTGCTGGCTCTGCACATGGGCAATGGGACAGAACTGCACAGGTTAGCTTAAGAGCACCAGCCCAGACACCTCTGTTAAATGTCCGTTTCTGTGTTTGCCAACAAGTCATGACACTTCCACATGAGTACCAAACCCACTCCAGATAACAGAAACACATTCCAATTCCTTGAAAACAAGGCAGGCATTTGGAAAACAGGAGGGGAATTTGGATTGACTAGATAGCCACAAAGATTTTTTTTGGAATTGACTGAAAAATTATATGTTTATTCCTAAGGGGCTGAGTGTTTCAAAACCAGAAAAACAAACACGATAAGAAACTGTTGGGTAATGCAGCTCACAAAATTACCATGAGACTGAAATTCAGATTTCCTTCTACTGTACTTACAGTACCCCAGTGGAGAGTTGTTGGCTGGGGGAACAAGCCTTAACAGGCATCACGGTAAAGGGCTGGTTTGTGAGCCATCATAGGCAAAAAAATACATCTGTCCCTTTCAGAAAAGGGCTGGAAGAAGAGGAGCAATGTTTTTCCTTTGCATTTAAGACAAAACAGTTGCATCAGTCAAGAGCTGCTATTCAGCTTCTATTGGCTGAATCCTGTGCAAGGTCTTGTCAGGGAAGCTGTCTGAAAGATGGATATCCTGGTGATAGAGAAGAATTTCAAAAATTTTCTAACTGGTAGACCTTGAGAAAATACCTTGAAATGTCCATAGGGTGAACTGGAAAGGAGGAGTGAAATGGGTAGCATTTATGCCTGCAAAGGAAAAGCAAGAGAAAAACAAATGTCATCTGAGGAAATGGCAGACTAACTTTTGTCATGCTTTGAAATACTTGCATAGCTGCTACACACATGGACATCCAGGTAACCCAGAGAATGAAATTGTGCAGGAACTGCATGAACCCAGAAGAAACCTTTCTCCAGCAGAAGCTGGAGAATAAGAGTTGGAGCCAAAGCTACTGGTGCATAGTCCCTCCTCTTCTTTTGATGCACTGTGTGACCCTGTAGAGATTAATGCCAGAACCCCACAGACACCTAAGTGCTCACTTCCACTGATTCAGTAACCTGGAATCTAGTAAAGCCTCACATACCTATGGGGTTTTTTTCTGCTGTATTTAATAGGAGCACAAAAAAACCTCAGTGTGAGTGTTTTAGATGTTGCTTAGAATTTAGAATTTAGAGAGTTTCCAGATATGGTAGGTTTCCTCAGCAGACCAA
>VXBJ01006749.1:752514-773381 GCA_013400055.1 Nycticryphes semicollaris
AAAAGTCCCAAATTACCAGTATGCCACTTTAAAATGAGGTAATTTGGAGGTTTTCTTGGTTCTCTCAATCCTTTGAAGCAAGTAAGCAAGATATGCATTATCAAGAAAACAAGAAATAATGTAGGAGGAAAGAAAACATATTATCTATGCATACAATAAAAAAACAAATACAACACTGAAATGACCATCCATTATAGTTCACTGTTTGCAAATACACTTACGGAATAAATTCTCATTAAAAAAAAAGAAGAGGGAGAAGTAAAATAATTGCCATTATGTGTCTGAGAGAGTGTTTTTCCATTAGCTGCAATTAATACAGTAATGGAAAATGAAAATAATTTCCCATTTTACACTTATTTTGAGGAATCATTAAAGAGAAAAAAGAAAAGAGAAGTGAAATAAGAAAACCAAAGCATAATAATTAATATATATTGATAATTTGGCATCATCTCTGACCTGATCGATCATCATGAGGTTGTGGTTTTATTTAATTAGTGTATGGTAATTTTATACAGAATCCCAGTGTGCCGATGAAAACTGGCAAGTGAAAACATTGACCTTCTGCTCACATATGCAATGTCTTCTTACAGTGCTAACAGCCTATATGCATCAATGCTAAAAGGCTGCCGTCTCACAGGAGAGCCCCTGTATCGGGGGGAATATCATTACCGCCTACAGCGAGATCAGAGTTTGGCTCTTCTTGGTGCACAGGAGTCTGGGGAGCAAAAGGGACACTGGTTTTCTCCAGAATAATAATTGGGTGCTATGAGATTATGAAGCGCTGCCATGAACCGAAAACGAACAGACAAGTTTCTTTTTGTTTGTTTTAAGAAATGCTATTATTGTTATTTATTATGTTCTTGGTCATCAGTTTTCTCAGAGTTGGTAACAAAGTGCTGCATAAATCCAGCCTGTCCCTTTCTGACCCTTATAACATCATGCAATTTTCCTCATTCACCCTTAATTCGAGGTATAAACTAATGTGCAAACATGCGTTTTATTAAACGGCCAGTTTTCTGCTAAATACATTTCTTTTGCAGTAGGAAGCAACTGCATTAGAAATAAATATCTCGGCCAGACCTCCTGCATACTTCTCCCAATACATAAGCAAAAAAATATGTTGTGGTCAAACCTACATTGTTCCGTTTGCCAATTGCAAAATAATAATAATGTTTGATGGGCAAAAACTCAGCTGTCAGGAGAGAAGACAGACGATTCTGCTTATTGAATGCTATTGACTTCATGGGGCCAATAAAACAACTTGCAAATAAAAGAAAGAGGAACCAATTCATGTCCTAAGATTGTGTGACGTAGCCTTTTTCTGTTTGTATAATGTTGTGATTAAATATGGTGAGGCCCTAGGGAGGGAATTTTTTATTTGAAGGTTAAGCCAATATTAGCAAAAAATAAAATAAAATTAATCAAATGGCCCAGAGCATCACAGCCACAGTTGATTCCAAGAATGTTTGGTTACAAAATGAGCAACTGACTAATTGTGTAAATGCTGTTAATTAGCTGTGCAGAGCCCCTAACTGGGCTTTTCCCTGTAACTAATAAGAAATCAATTAGCTAATGAAGTGGCCATTAAATGCTATGCTAATCTTAGCTGGGATATTTTTAATGTTTCTTCTTCTTCTTCTTTTTTTTCCTTCTTTATGATCCTTCCTAATTGCCATTGCCATACGGAGCTCACAGCTTTCAGCATGTCTAATGAAACATCATTATATCATAACTGGCATTCTTGGAAGAGTTAGTGGCAAACCTGCTTCCCAATTATTTTTAATTGCCAGACATACTCATAACTGGGCCTTTTACCAAGTAGTTCAGATCCCTGCACTGTCATGTAATATACCCAAAGATCGTGTTTTCTTTTTCTTCGCATACGAAGCGTGGCGGTCGCGTTGGCCGCGATAAGGGACGCGCCTAACACCCTAAACAAGGAACCTGAGCCGTTGCCTTTGCTCTTCCTTTGATTGGATCCTGTGGAGACTCAGCATCGCCTTCCCACTGAGCAGTTAAAACTAAACAAATCTTGCGGAGGTTTTACCTTTATTTGAAAACTTCTGGTGCCCGGTAAACATTATTCACCACCAACCATCCCAAGCTAAAAAAGGGGGCTCTAGCTTCTGGGTGCTTCTGCCAAAACACTGTGATTTAGCAATTATTATTAGGATTAGCAATTGAGGAGTGTGAACGTCTTCAGTAAATCCTGCAGATTTTGTCAACTTTCTAAAAGAGTTCATTAACACCATTTATTTATGTCTATAAATTCCAACTTAGAGAAGGCATAAAATTTACCTTTTCTTTAGGCAACATGACTGCAAAATCAGCACCTCCTCCTTAACAGAGCCCTTTGTAAGAGAATGGAGGCAAGGCTGAACCCCGGTTTTCAAAACTCTCCTGCAGCTAAGAGTTTTTATTTACCAACCCGGCATTTATCTGGTAATGGCATCATATTTAAACCCTGAATCTCAATGAACTTCTCTAAATCTACTCGCGCTGAAGTAGGTTATGTGTCAGGATTAGACTGGCTCCTCCCTGCCCCCCACAATACAATAGTACTCAGGACATCTGTGCACAAAATATGTGCTTTTTAAAAGAATGTTTTCAAAAGGGAGACTTGCCCCCCCCTTCCCTCCCTCCTTTTCTGGATAACATGCAAATTGAATTGGTTAATTCTGCACCCCAGTTTCAGGAAATCTGCCACCAGCAGCTGCCACTGTTTCAGATGTCAGGAGGATGCAGATACACTGTGACATTTTGTTCATTAAATAAACAAACCAGGTTCAGGCTAACAACATTAGGTAGAAAGCCCCATCAATTCTTGTACATTTAGTTCACATAATAGGAAGTGACAATTGTTCCTTAGCTTCATAAGCACTATATTGAAGAACAAAAGGAAAAAGCATACATAATGTGGCAACAGCAACAACAGTTGCCATAAAATCCTGCAAGGTTGATTTAGATTAATGAGGCACATAACTTTTTGCCCAAGGCTACTTAAAATAAATATGGCTACAAACGTGGCTACTAGGGGGGAGAAAAAAAATGTCAAGATTTTTTTTTTCTCTTACATACAGTTTTGGTCTTATTCATTTGATTTGATTATCAAATAATAAAACTATTCCAACAATAGCCCCTCTGTAGGTGAACGAAAATGATTTTCACAGTCTCATAGTAAAGAAACAAAAAGTAAAGACAAAAAAATGCCATTTTTTTACTTTTCAGTGGCATCATATTTTACTAAAAAAATGTTAACTAGCATATTGACCTTACGTTAAAATGATAGAGATATTAAAAACTCAAATTAAAAGCCATATGTCTTTCCCATTGTGATAAATCAATCTATCTGAAATAACACCATTTCTGGCTTTTTCATCAAATGAGTGTATTCTGGCTTTTGGATCTCAGAAATACAAACATTAAATAGGCAAGACAACAACTACAATTTATTAACTCTACATCATATAATGAAAAAGTCACTAAAACTAGAAATTCAGTCATGCAAAAAAAGAAAAGGATGATGTCGAAGAGGAAGAAGAGTGGCCTATCTAAAAATCAGACTGTCCTAAGGCTTGGATATCATAGATAAGGCTGTCAGTCAGACTTAGACTGAAAGGTACAGACAATAGAAAAAACCCTCGCACATTAATATGTATAGCACCATGATGTGGCTTTTAATATTCCAAAGGGACTTCAGCAACTCCATGGGAAAAAAAAGTCAAACCTGAGACTGGCTCGTGCAAATCCTTGCCGACGGCGGCAGCCCTGCTGGAGGATGTGCTACACGGGCGTGTGAAGATTGGCCCTCTGCACTGCCAGTGGTTTTTTGTGTCCCTTCTCCTCGCTTGTCCACCTGCCCCTGAGGTGGCTGCAGCAGGGTGCTCAGCTGAGGCGTGGGGTAGCTGCCCATGAGGAAGCTCTGCCCATCACTGGTAGCTGCCGTCAATCCAGCAGCAACATTGACAACCCCCATGCACCACCACCAGGATTTTTCTGGGGACTCCTGTTCTCCCCCTGAACAAGCCCAGCCACATTCTGTCCTGGTCCCCATCCAGCACATTGTCAAAACCCTGGTGCATGTCCAAAGTCCCATCTATGCCCAGGGAGATATTCAGGTAATGGAGGTGTCATTTTTAGTATCCCCAAGCCAGGGTACACCTGGAGTGCTCTACCCCCACAACCAGCTTTGGTGCTCTCGCGATGTTCAGCTAATGAGTGTGAAAATACAAGTTTATATAGATCATCTCTAGTGCCTCTAGAGGCTGAAAAGAGCAAGTTGTTCTGGACAGGCTGGCATCAATTTAAATGTAAGGATTTTTTTTGCCCTTTGATTCTTTGCAAGGATATTCCTGCATAGTGTCAGGGATACCAGGTTCCTCCACGTGCCATTGGGACATTGCCTCCCCACACGGGGCATGTCAAGCAGAAGATCCACGCTTTCTGGAGAAGAGCAATACATAGTACAAGATGAGCAGAGGAGAAGTTTGGAAGCAGATGTTCAGAACTCATGGTACTCTGTGGACGTGGAAGTCTCTTGGGTACCAGCAGAGCCCAAACTGAATGCTGCTGAGAGCAGGCAGCATTCTCAGTGTCAGCTTTCAAATGATCTCAGCGCTGTCCATCATCAGCCAAACTCTGGTCCCTCCTAAGCCAGCAGATGGAGGACAAGCAGATGCAGTGGCTCAGGAAAAGTGAACACGGCACCTGCAACCTTGCTCCAACTATCTTCCTCACCCACTCGTCTGAAAGCTCCTCTGTAAAATTCCCACTGGCAGGTGTAGTGTGGTGCGAGTCACAGACGATGGAGAATTTTTGCCAGGAAATTGCAAGAACGAGTCGGTGGGATGGGTAGCATAATAAACCCCCAGTTTGGATCACCTACTGCTGGGAGACCACGGAATTTATTTCCGAGGGATCTCCATAGCTAGAGACTGTAAACCAGCTTGAGTCCTGAGGGGATCTGCATTTTGACTGCAGAATGTTATGCATCCAAAATTTAAAAAGCAAAAAGCTGACATTTATTCATTGGATCATTCTAGTGTCCATTAATTTTAGCACCAGTGAAAGGCTCAGACTGTAACAGAAGTAAGCCATTTCTTCATTTCTGTTGACTAGTTTATTTTTCTTCAGGATAAGATATGCATATTCTTAACTTTACGTATTCTCGCTTCTTGGAATATTTTTTTAAAAAATTTCCTTCCCATATCTTAGGATGATGGGGATTCTGCAGTGGATGAGGAGGTTTTTTCCTTTCAAATGAGCCAATTAATTTCCCTTGTGCTGCAGTTGTACCTGACAATACACAATTTGTGTGAATACCATTCCCATGACAGTGACATGCCTATTTCCAGTGAAAATATGGAGATAATTTTTATTTCTTCAATATAAACAGCTTTTTAAGTGAAGCAGCATGATAGAGGGAGTTTTGCAAAACAAAATAAACACTTCGAAAATCTGTGAAAAAGGTTAGATACCGTGATTCAAGAAATGTATCAAATTTAGAAGACCTTACAATAGAAAAGTAACCATCATTTTGAGTGGCATTTCTCACAAACAATAAAAAAAATTAAGTTTTTCAGATATTCTGTTATGTTTTTTAATTCTCTGGCATTTCAGTAATAAGCTGATGGACCTTCTTCCCTCCTTTCTTCCCTCCCTCACGCTTTTTCTCTTCCCCTTTCTCCCTTCCCCCTTTTTTCCCCCTTCCCATTATTTCCAGCATTGGGGCCTTGCCAGACTGAAGTCGTACACCCAACTGTGTTGAATTTTCTCTTAACCGAACATAAGCATTTGCAAACCTTCATGAGCTTACAGATCAATACATACTTTATTAATGTAGTGTTTTAAAATTCTCATCGGGCATCGGTCTTGTAGGGAAAAGGAATAGTTTTAATCCCTGCCCACCTCGAAAGCCAGGTACCACAGACAGCGTGAGTAACAAAGAGGGAAATAGAGAGGGGAGCAATTTCACCTGAGGAATCTGTGGAGTTTTCAAAGTACAACTGAAAGTCCCAGTCCCTGTGAGTGAAGAGCTGCCCAAGGACTTAAGGCTGCAGAGTGGGACTTACATAGATTTGCCTGAAACTGGTAAGGAAGGTAAACTCATTCAAGCAAGGTTTAAACCAATTTATGTATGCCTACGTGAGGGACTTGAACCAGTACCACCAGCTGAATAAAAAATCATTTTAGTTGACTGCACTGCAGCTTTTCTAACGTAGTTGAGGGAAAGTATTTATCAAAAAACAATGTGAGCACGAGCAAGTTAAATGCAGGTTAATCATTAATTTTAGAAACAGTCTTCACACTACAGGCTACACATCACTGAGAAAAAAAAGACTTGAGTCATGAATACGTGTAACCAACTATTTTTAATTTTTTAATCTTTTATTTTTTTTTTACTCATGAAGTCCACTCTTTGAAAAGTACTGAAATTGCCTTCATAACAAAAGAAGGCAGAAGATTCATGCAGAACCTGTCATCACTTCCCACCCTTCCCGGCAGATCCCAGCCACCATGTTTCTCGCAAGCCTTGAGAAGCACAGCAGAGGACTTGGGCCCTTTGAAACAGGGCTGATGTCTTCACCGACAAGGAGCATACCCCTTCCCCACAGCAACTGCAAGTTGCACAGCCTGGTGTCTCCTTGATTCCTGGAAATTTATCCCAGCCTAATTTCTCGAGAACCAATTAAATAAATCCCTACGCTTTGTGCCTGTAAGATTTTCAGCTATAAAAGCTTCCTTGTGGTACTTTGCCTCAGCCAGCCTCTAATATTGCTCTTTCAGCTCCCCGGGCCGGCAGATCTGCGCTGGTGCTGTGTGCTTAGCTAACAGCTTCCTCCGAGCAGCTACGGAGATTGCCACAAACTCCTGGGGCTCGCTTGTGCAGGGGAAACACAGTCAGGAAATTAAATTTTCCCTCCCCATAATTAATAAGAGCTAAACATTTGTGGGTTTGTTGTCATTTTTTAAAGCACTGAAGCCAAGTCGAAAAAATACGAGCATTTCCAAATAAAAAGTAAATATTTCTTACTAAAGGAGTTTAAAAAAACCCAACGCTGTGCAATCATGCAATCAAAAAAAAAAAAAAAAGGTTTTTGGAAGTTTGGTTAAGGAATTCTTTAGCAGTTGCTGTGGGCACATTTTACTGCCAAGGCTGATTCACTACAGTATGTAAGCATGCATTAAATGTTAAGCACATGAGTTATCTCACCGACTTCAACGTGCCTGTTCTCATTCTGAAAGCGAGCACAAGCGTCGGAGCTCTGCGGAGCGAGAGGCTGAGATAGATCTCCTCCTGCTAAGCATATTGCTAGGGATTGTACATTTTGCAGAGGTCATTACACGGAGTACCGCACTTACAAATAAACTGTGCTTTTTACAAGAGCTATTCTTACTTTGGAAATTCTGGGACCGTACAAACGCTTGGCGAAAGAGGAGAAACAATACACAACCAATGTACTTGACAGCATATTGCCAGCACATTTTTAGGTGAAACGCATTGAGCCCTGAACACAGATAACAGGCGTGCTTTCTCTGAAATATCCAGAGCATCTCTCAGAGCATGGCTTGGGCTACACTGTGGAAGGAAATTCTGAGGACCTTTTCAGTTCACGTCTCATTTTGCTTCTCTGTAAAATCCTGCATAATATTCAGACTCTTTCAGGGAGAAAAAAAAATCCAAGTGTTTTTTTATAAACGGGTATAAATTATGTGATTATAGAATGGGGTATACCTCATTCTAGCCACTCTTTGGATCATTTTTAAACAATCGTGCACTGCAAGTTCCAAGTTTCTTTTTTAGGTGTGATTTTCTAAATCTAAATCTTCATATTTTAGTTCCTATTAACCCTCCACTTTCAAACCATACTATTTGTTCTCTGTTTTAAGTAACATAAATACTGGATCCTGCATAAAGAATTTGTAAAATCAGGTCTAAATATGTGTGTTTGTCATTACCTGCCATACCAGTGTGATTAAAATATGCAACCTAAACAAAGATTGATTATCAATTCGAATGATTCTGTCTGAACTCACTTAAAGGAGACAAATATCTGAATTGATATCTAAGATGTGTCAAGAGATGTATTTTTTGAAATTATTTAAAGCCACGTTAGACCACCGAGAGCCATAGAAAACCTGTCTAAAATTTTGGACCAACATTTTATATGTTGCAAAGATAATTTCTGGAACACACTGAGCTGAAAAAGTATATTTTCTTTTTATTCCATTAATCCAATAAGTTCATGCAAAATTATTTTAATTACTTTTATTGAAGCACCGTGTACACTTATGTCAGTGTGTATATTATAAATAATAAATAATTATTATTAGACTTGGTTGAATTATTCATTGAGGATAAATTATCTGACAAATACAGGCTTTTTCTCTGCTTGTGACTTGTTTATGAGCAATCTTGTCTTCTTCAAATATATTCCTTCTTGCATGTTTTTTCGAATAATGAAGGATATTCAGCCAAGGACTGAAAGCTGCTCACTAGATTGCATCCAATTTGATTATGTGTGATTATTTGTGAGAATGTGGACATGCCAGGCACATGGACCTGCTTCAGGTTGAGTGGCTGGTGGGCTGGAAGAGAGTCCCAAGGATTTGGGGAGGGACCTGGGCATTGCAAAGGCATGGAGGCACCTCTTTCAGAGCTGCACCTCCATCGCTTCTCACCCAGCCTGTCATCTGCCTTCACAGTGTGTCATGTACAGTCTCCCTAGAAAGCTGATAATGCAACAGGGATCACAAGCTTAACGGAATCAATGTATAATTAATAGCTCATAAAACCTTCAATGAGTGAATGAGCAGCCCCACCTGGGGATGAGAGGGTTGAAATGAACAATTAAGATGGGACGAGGGCCCTTCACAGCAAGTGGATTCAGAGTGAAAGGGAAATAGCCTGGCAGTATCCCGGGTGCCAAGTCCCTCGAAGAGCTGACATGTGTGTTTTGACAGGTCACAAGCTTGCTGGCTATTCAGCCACAGCCTGTAAATACCTGAGGCTCCAGATAAAATGACCCACATAACCAAAGCCCTAACCCTATAAATAAGGATATGAGGAGGAGGAGAGCATGAGGGTCTAGACCTCAGAGAGCCGCAGGGCTTGTGGGGGACCCAGCGTGCATCCATCCTATGCCATCCTTGCTGGGATGAAACACCCTTTGGTAGTGGTGAGGCTCAGGGGAACCCCCTGAACATCCCATGCAGACAGGTGGCCAACCCTTTCTTGGTGTCCCACTTGCCAGACTCTCAGGTGATCTGGCTGCAGTGAATGGAGTCAGGATGCGGCCACCAGCCGCAGCAACCAGCCTACAGCCATGCATGTGGGCTTGCCAGGGCACCCAGTAGGGACCCCAAAACAGGGCAGTTTGAGGGTTTGCTGCCAAGGCAGCAGCTGAGTGGCTGGGAAGGAGGTCCCTCTGGTGGGCATTGCCCAGCCCGGGGCGGGCTGCAGAAGGACATCCCACAGCTCTGGGGAGTCCCAGAGTGTCACAAAGACAAATGTTGGAAGGCGAACACTCAGCCAAGCAAAAGACAACAATGAATATTTCAGTTTGCTTGCAGATGCCTTTGTCTCGGCTGCTGACGCGGAAGTTCGCAGTAAGAAAGGCTATTGTGCTGACAAAAATGTGTGTGAGCAAATGTTTACACAAAACCACTAGAGGAGGGCAGGAAAACAGCAAAGGGAAGGATCCCCTGGAATGGGGAGGGTTTTCAGGAACACCACCATTTCCTGCAAGTTTGCTTGCTTCTGATTTTACCGCATTGAACTGGTTCTCATAGTGGTGGTGGTGTGGCTCCACGCTGCTCATCCGCTCTCCAGAGATGTAGAGTGCAGGTGGTGAGAGGGTGGCCCCAGCCTCACAGCGCCCTGGGGCACTGCATCAGATGTGTAGTCCATGGGATGGAAGAGATAGATTCCCATCCGGCATCCTACGGTCAAGGGCCCTTAAAATAAAAGCAGTGGGCCAAGCCCTGCCTCTGGTGTGTCTAGATCTGCTCCTGGTTGCAAGCAAAGCTGGACGCACACAGATTTGTGCCAAATTTGGCCCTGCCGCCTGCCTGTTCCTTATGCAGCAGGAGAGATTTACTGCCTTTTGCAGCAGCTCCAGAGTGCCTCAGGTCTGAGGGACAGGGAATGCAGCACAGGTAAAAATCTGCCAGTTCCTAGCACGTTAGGTACCCAAAACCATGAAAGCCACGTTTTGCTGATGTTCTCTTTCATTGAAGATTAAGCCTCCATTTGTTTTCCAGCATTTGATGTTTCATTCCTAATGATCTCTAGACTTGGTACCAAAGTTGTCTTCCTGACAGCGAATGCCAAGTGCGATTACTCACCCAGCTAGAGATCCTCACCTCCTTCGGATGGCTGTGCTCAGGGAGTACCATCACTGCAGGGACAGCCAGGCCAGGCTGCCGGCAGCCAGAGCATCCCGCCAGCCCCCCGTGCTTTCCTTGCTCCCTCCCTCCTTCCTTCCCTCCCTTCTTCCTTCCCTCCCTCCTCACTGCTTCTACTTCTTTTTTTTCTTTTCCTTTGGCTTAATATAACTGCACAAAGGCAACACTAAATAAGGAAAATATGCTTCCCAGTAACTGAAACTGACAAAAACAAAGCTGACATGTTTATATAATTAGTTACACATCTAACTTTTTTCAGCTTTTCTTCCTTTCAAATATACCACAACGACTCCACGGCCCAGGCCATGAGTGAAGCTGAAATAAACGTGGAGCAATGAAATTGGCCTTTTTTTTTCCTTCCCCCTAAAAACCATTATAGGCCTTAGGTAACTCCTGAATCTTGGAGTCCCTCTGTGACTGCTTTCTGCTGTGAGAGCAATTCATTAAAAGTTAATTAAAAGGTGAAGTTCAATATGCAGTTTCCTTTAGCTAATCCTCCTAAGGCAGCTTCATATGGCACTAATGTATCCATTTTGTTGATGTTAGAAAACAAAAAGGAAAGATTGTCTAATTAAGAGGTTGGTGTTTACAAGAGAGAGCTTTTCTAATTGGTGACTCTGAGTCCAAATTAATCTTAACGCTGCTCATTTAAGTGTTCTCAATCTAACTTGGTCTTTTCCCCAACAAGATCTTGCAAAAATTGAAACATTTTGAGGACCTTTGATATGACAGTATTCAGCCTGTTTACTCCTTACTCCTTCTGTGCTCATACCCCTTTGGGGGCCAGTTTTGAACCCTCTCACCATCTGCAGGAACCTTCTTTTTAAGGGCTTTGCTGAGCAGGCTTCTCCTAAAGGTGGGGTTTCATCTCTGTCTTTCAGCATGTTTTCACTCAAATATCTAAATATGTGTTGTATTTCCACACACATCAGTTATTTTTCTGGTAATATGTTTTCAATGCATTACAGAAATGAGCACGCTCCATCTGATTATGTCGGTGCCAAACATATTTTTTTTGTCTAATAAAAGACAAAAGCATAATAACTGTATTCTTACTAATTCTGGTTTCTTTTGACGGTAGCTGCTGACTTCCTGTCCTTGCACTAGAAATACAGAAAAAGAAAAGATCACTGCCCCCTTGTTAAAAATATGAATTTATACTGTCCAGACATACTTACGAGAAAGGGCAAAAATATCCTAAGCTGCTATCAGTCAGCCAGTTTTGGCCACCTGATCTTTAATTTTGGAGACCATACTGGTAACACTACGTGGAAGAAATCTACATCTACTAACACAAAAATAAAACAACTACCTCAAGAGAAAACCAATTCTAAAACACAGGCTGTCCAGGGCAATTCCTTCCTTTTTAAAAAAAGAAATGAGATACCAACAATGACAAAACTTGCTGTGTTCATCAAGCACTGTCACAAAAACAAATTAAAATTGTAACTTGCCCAGAAAATGAAAGTGCCACCTAACGACTAAACAAGGAGATTTTTACTTACAATGTTTTACATTGATTTTTGTTTCTGCAATCATCACCGGTGACTCAGTTCACCAGTGTGCCAGTGTTTTTCTCTGTTTATATGAAAATCTGCTTGTCTCTTAAAATAAGTCTCACAGGCGGAACGTTTTCCACTTCTATCTCAATGTATCTCATGCGCTAACCCTACACTTGTCAGTAACATCTGAAGGTTAAAAAAATACCTCCCACCTACATGACACTTTTCCTAAACATCTCTACCTCCTCTTGTTCCTTCCTTCCCATCTATTCATTTGAATTGCTGGCCAATGGCAGCCAAAAAGGAGAGAGAAAGGGAGAAAAAAGTGAGAAAAAGTTCTCGTTTCTTTGCAAAACCATCGAAGCCCCCGCACATCCGTTTGCGCTGCTCAGAAGCTGCAGACATGTTGTGCCGGGGTGAGAGTTGTGTGGTTGGAAACTATTCGCTGCCCGCTAAAAAAAAATCTTCTGGGTACGCCCTTGCATTCAAGGTATGGAAGCTAAAAGTGGGACCGGCCTTCCACAATTCTAGCTTGCAAAGTACACCGAAAAGAAAAAAATAAAAATGAAAATAAAAAGAAAGAAAAATACCTTGGTTCCCATTCGGCAACGCCCAAGGCTTCCGGTTTGTCCTCAGCGTACAAGCACTAGATGTACTACAGTATTTCTGGGAGCTGGAATTGCATTCTGGGTATACCAAAATTAAGAGGGTTGGGCATGCTTGTGAGCCTGCCGAGTTCCTCGCTGTATGTTTTTCAAGAGAGAAATGCGAAAGAGTTTCCCAGTTATAGCCTCCATACCTTTGCTGAGAAGGGATGCCACAAATCACGTGAATAATTAGTGACACTCTTAAGCATCTAGCACTGTGCCCATTTATTTTCTTGGCACAAAATATATTAGTTCTACACTATTCATTTAGTCTGCATTTAGCAAGAGATAAATTTTAGTCGGAAGCTGTACTGAAAGACAATATATACTGTATGTTGGAGAAAAATCTATTTGCTCCAAGACCATAGCTTTCTCAAAACAAAAAAAAAAAATCAGGAGAAATAGCATGGAGTTAATTTATAAGAAAACCTAATTTTTGCATAGGTTTTGATTGTTCAAATCTCTTAGCTAAATGGCCTGCAGTGACCTTTTCAGGAATGCTGTACTCAGAGTTAAATTCTCACCAAAAAATGCACATTTCTGTGATCCCCTCATTTAGATAATAGCTCTGTGCCTTTTGCTGTAACTGCAGATTGAAGGGAAGGAAGAAAAGAAAGTTTTTCTTTCTCCACAAACGTTAATGAGACTTTTCAAATATGCTGTGCAGTGGAGGAACTTAAGCCTCTCTAGGTGTTTCTGTTTTTCGCGCTTTGAGCTCTTGCTGTGCCTCACTCTCTCCATTCTGCCACTGAAAGGCCCTCAAACAACCCATGGCTTTGTCTCTCTGTATTTAGCTACACTCTACCAGGACCACTTTTAGCTTCCATATTTCAGCAGAAAAACAAACAGAAGCGGAAACCGTTTGATGTATTTTAAGTAGAGAAGGCCAGTAAAATATTTTTTAATGGGGATATGAAGCCTTTCAGCCAACAGGATGCTGGTTCAGTTCCAACCCAGATGAGGCACAACTAAAAGTTGATACCATCTAACGACTATTAAAGCCTTTGTAAAGTGAGTAGCCGTCTAAGTACCATTCCCAGTGGCCACATCACAAAAGCACCCTAACAAGTAAGTCTGTCTTCAGCTTCTTTCTTGTTGGTTTCTCAGCAAGAGGACAAGGACTAAACAGCTGTGGGGACCAGTCTTCACTTCAAGCGGGTGGCTTGAACACTCGTGGAGGTCCATGCAGTAAACTGCAATCTGCCCGGAGACACTATCACAGCCTGCCTTGATGTGTTGGTAGGTTATATCAGGTGAATATATTGATATAAGCAGTTGCTTCCTCTTGCAAGCTCTCTCTGATGGGTTAACAAGTGTAAATCCATCAAAACACAGCTTTAGAAAGCCAAGCTCATCATCCCTAGTCCTGAAAGGGAATGGATGGCTAGACTTGTAGCAGACATGTGGTCCATTGTACCTGTGCATATACCAGATAGAGATGTGACCAGTGCCACAGCCCGGCAAGGTAGGCACAGCAGGGCATGAGCAGACTGAGAGCTGCTTTGCAGAAACCTGTGTTGGCCCTGCAAATAAAAGACTTGGGCCCAGGGGAGCTACATGACCCAGTAGGTTGTGTAGCTGGACCTACAGGCCAATCGTTCCTCCCACCCCACTCCAGCCTACATCCACCCTCCCTCACTGAAGGAGGACTGTACTGAAATCCTCTTCCCCAACATCAGCACATGCTTCCTTCCTGCAGCTAAAGGTTTATGTGCTGACAGAAAATAGGCAAGATTTTTCCTTAAAGGGATACATGTTCCACTGAGTAAACTCTGTTTCACCCGCACATCTCTCTGTAGTGCAAAACGGGTGAGAAGGGAGAAGGCACAGAGCAGAAGTCTGATTCAGGAATGTGGGAATACAAACTATGTTTTCATGCATACACACAGCCTTGTTTGCTGAAAGTTTCACATACCTCAAATTAAAACAGATAAAGCAACAAACTCAGACATCATTTACCCATAGGGAATACACTCAGCCTTTATTTAGCCACTGAAAATTTACTCCTACTTGTCTGTATCACTAACCTGCCTGGGTAGACTGATGTTTTGATACCAGAATACCCGTAGGGTTTCCAGGGAACATATCATAAGATTCACAGCTACAGACACATCCTTATAACAAAGCAAATTGGACTTAGATGAGAGCCTTTTGCAGAGTTACTCAGCCTACAGAAGACTGAGGGCATTGGCAGAAGAAAGCTTTAGCACCTCAAGAATTTTGCTGTAAAAACATGGATACTCAAGGTCTTGGGGTGCTTCTAGAGCTTGGAGGAGGGAGGAGAGCTCAGGATTGTGTTCCATGGTTTTGGGGCAGAATTCAGGTGCTAAAAACCTTAACTGAGGCTTTCGATCCTTGTTTGAATATGGACCTGCATCCTTCTGTCCCTTTGGCATGGCAGTGAAGGCACTTTCCTGCCTCCCAGCGGTGTTTTAAAAATGAATGTCGTGAAGTGTGCGCTAGTCACAGGGTCAAGCTTTGGACCCTATTTCTGCATAGCTTGCTTGGTGCAGGGTAGAGGCTGTAAGACTCAAAACTGCAAAGGTTCGATGTTGTTTCTATTATCGTATGATTGCAAACGTCTGAAAATATGCAAGTAAATAAACTCCAGCCACATAAGTGGTCCTGGAGAGCTTAGAGGGTATCATTCCTCCTACTGAGTTTGCACAATAAGACACTCAATAAAGTTGCCTCAGAGCTGAATGACCCGAGCAAGCACAACCTATAGAGGGACACACATGGCAAAGATGCTTTTAAGTTCTCCTTTTATTTGAGACTTAGGATTGCTTTAAAGTTCTTCATTTTCTTTTTCATAATGTGGAGCGAAACTTAAAAGTGGCCCCAACTTGTAATGAAAGCTGCAATGAATTTTAGCAAATAAAAAGCCACTTAAAGAAAAAAACACTACTGTCCTGGCTGGGAATTTTAATAGTGCTGCACTCACAGCCAGACTGCTTGTAACTTTTCTATTAAAATGTTAAATCGAGAGCATTAAACAGCTTCCAATTAAGGGGTATATTATCACCTCGATGCACAGGGAGTTTCACACGTAAATCCCTATGTATTAAGAAGAGAATATACCCTGTGGCTTTTTAAATAACAAATAAAAGTTAAAAGAGATTTTGCAGGAGGTAGAAGAGCCATGGAAAGACTTGTATTTTAACACACTCTGAGTGGAAGAAAACTAATGTTTAAAACTGTGTAGAAAGAGAATTTATTTTCATTTTTTCCCCACTATTCCCAAATATTTCCACTGGGACCTACTTACTAAGATGAAAGTCTAAGTATTCCATAAGACTGGAAGTAATGATTTTTGAAGGACTTTCAAATGCGCAGGCTGGAGGTGTTATTGGTCATGTCTTTTTAACACTTAGGGCATCCTTTTCCACAGTGCTTACACCATGAGTCAAAACTGATTTTTCTAAGGTAAAGGCAAATCTGTTAATTCATTTGAGTTAATATTATGGAAAAAACCTCAGAAATAGTTAAGAAATTCCCTCTTAGCATCTCTCATGTTCCTGAAGGCCTTTTGAAGTGAGATGTGAAAAGCTGCAAGCCTCCCAGCTTATACACATGCTTAAAATTTTTCAACCTAAACTCAGGGAATAATGTACATTTGGAAAAATCAGACAGTAGTAACAAAGTAGTAACAAAGTTTGTTTTGATTAAAGCCAGAGGCAGTTCAACCATGACCATTCTCTGTGGTCATATTGAAACCAATGACAAGTCCATCAACCACCTTGCCTCTTGATCTGTACATGTAGCTCAGCTGGTTTAGTTGGGTCAAGGAAGGGAGGGCACAACACATCAGTGGGAAGAGTTTTCAGACAACTTGCTCTTAGATGTTGAAGCAGGAGAGGCATCATGGACTGATGCCAGGACCAGTGGGTCTGAGTGGCCACCTGTTCCTGCTGGCCACATTGTCTTAGTGAAGACACCTCAAACAGCTGCCTGCAGTGAAAAACCCCAGCAGGAGCTGATGTTTGTGGCTTTACACTAAGGAGCCATAATATATGTCGTTCTCAGCTGTTTGAGGTAGGCTTCAAATTTGTGTAAGGCAATTTTGCCAAGAAAGGTTAGACCAGATGATCTTTGAGGTTCCTTCCAATGTGGTATTCTATGATTAAAATATGGTTGGGCCTCTTGTCATCGGACTGGGTAGGTGCAGTCCTGCTGGACCAGCAGGAGAAATTTTGGCCTATGTTTTGAGCTCCCTGCTGTTCAGTTAGGCATTGCAGATAGCCCTGCTAAGGCTGTATGCTACCTGGTCAGGGACCATGACATTTGGTCACGGACCATCTCAGAAGTTCTAGGTGTCTGGCCTATTTTTGTCCTGCTCTGCTTCCCTTGTGCCACATTGCAACACCTGAGAGACTCAGGCACCTTCATGAGGGTTGCTGAAGTGAATGGTCTCCCACCTGATGCAGAGACTTAAGCATTTTACACAGAAAAGTTGGGAGGTGCCCTTGGCGCATAGTGGTTCTGGGACATTATCGAATAGGTATCTGTGGTATCCCACAATAGAGTAGAACTAGTTGTGGGTTTTCACAAGAAAAGCTTTCATGTTAACACCAATCTGAGCCTGGTCATGAATGAAGTGTTGATGACTTTAACCATTAACAAGAAACCACTGCTCCAACACCGGACCAATATGTGTAAGCATAAGAACCCAGAGGCCATTTTGCTCCTTGGATGGACTCTCTTTAGTTGGAAACCTTACACATCTCTTTGGAAAAGGCTTCTTCGCTTTTCTGGAGTTTAGACTTCTTCTAAAAGGTTTTCTAAAATGGTTTTAGAAAAGAGCCATTGATGGAAAAACGGATTGACAAAAGTTCAATCACCCTCAGGTCAGCTGTATGATGACATTTGGCTCATGAAGCCAAGTGGTGAACCCAACTTTTCTTTCAGCTCTTTCCAGAAGGAAGGGCTTAAATGCATGAGGGGCACAGAAATCTGAGAAGTCTGATAGATCTTTCTGGAATGTGCTGAGAAGATACAGCTTGCTGGGTAACAGGAGGTGCTAGCAGATAGCTGGCCTCCCCTTGTATCCAGCTCCAGTTATGTTGTTGTATTATGGGAGAGAAGGAAGCATGGCTGCTCTCCTCACTGCCTCACACCATTCCCCCAACCCTGTTCTGGTCCGGCTACATGGATCTTGCTGAAGTCAGTAGGAAGGGGCTCCAGCCAGCACTTTTCCTGCACCTCTGCAACACCTCCTGCACACAGCCAGCCTGGAGAAGCAAAGGTAAGAGGATGGATGCTTTCTGTGGTAACACAAACACCCTCTCTGAAAGCTATTGCCTTCAAAGGGGAAAGAGCCAGTAGGAGCAGCCTCTCCCCTTACGATCCTTTTCTCCCCAACAAACACCCTCAGAGCAGCTCCTGCATAGGAGCCCATATTACAGAGTTAGAACATCTTCCTCTGCTGTGCCAAAGGCAGCATCCGTCTGGTCCTGCTTCTCCCTTTCATGGGACCATTGTGTTTGGAGGCTGTTTCCATGTTCCATCAAACAGATACAGCTTATAATTGTTATTGTGGCATTTCACCAAATGATATGATGAAAGAAAAATATAGCATTCAGGTGCAAGTCTCAGACAGAAGCAAAGAAAGCTACCTGATTTCATATGTATGCACCATATGCTTAAGAGCAAAAAGACTTGGAAGCTCCTCTACTCTTCTCCACCACAGACTGCCAAGAAATATAGTATCTCTAAAAGCTTCGTCATAAATCCTTGTGTTTGTCTATATCACAAGACGTCATTTATTCAACAGTTTTGAAAAACAAGGTGCACCAACACACATCAAAGTAGATACCTTTAGATACTCAATTTTTCAAATAACGGCCTCAATTTGTTCCCTTGAGATTTTTACTAAACTAAAATTTTCCTTTTTCCTTTCTCATTTTTCTTTTTCCTTTCTCATTTTTCCTTTCTCATTTTCCTTTTTCCTTCTCCCTTTTTCCTTCTCCCTTTTTCCTTCTCCCTTTTTCCTTCTACCTTACCTTCCCTTCCCTTCCCTTCCCTTCCCTTCTCTTCCCCTTCTGCTGTTTTTTTTAATAAGTAAATGTTGGCTATATCCTTTGAGTTTGGGGTGGACTGTTGGTAAACCTGTTATCCATCACAGTAATTCATAGAATCTGGCAGGTACCAGATGGACAATATTCTATTGTTTAAAGTGAGCTCTGTCAATCTTTGCCATTGATATTAAACAAAAGTCAGGATTATTAAAGCATATGGGTACATGGTCTCATACACTGGTTAAGACTTTGCTTTGAGAATGTGGCTGCTGTTGTTGAGCATTCTGAAAATATATATAGTGTGTTACAGTACACAGGGAATCACAGATGTCAAGGGGAAATGATATGTGAAAGCAGACTACGTTTAAAAATGCAGCACTACTGTACCTTCTTAAAAGAAAAAGAAACTTTCCTCCTTCTCCCTCCTTCCCCCTGTTGCCAGTTAAAATGAACTGTCAGAGCCTGGATAAAGATACAAACAGGATTGCATACCTTACCAAGCCTACAGTGACTCTTAGACTTTGATCTAATTCTATTTGCTGCTTTATGATGCATGAAGCTGTCAGATAAAGAGGTGTTCAAAAAAATCCACTCGAGCTGTCAGGGCTGACAAGCCCTGTGATGGATTACAGAGAAAACAAAAGGGTTATCACCTTAACCACAAACATTTATATCTTTTTTTCATAAGGGTGCTTCAATCAACATGTAGTTACCAGGGTGCAGGTTGTTGTGAGCCTGTAGGAACACAGATCCAATGACACATGTTGAAACAGCATTTAAAAAGTACAACACACATGCGTTGGCACTAATATGCTGCTGACATGGTACAGTTGTGCTTACTTAGATCAAAGACAAGAACCCTATAGTTTTCTATATAAAAAGGATTCTTTTCTGAAGAACAGATTTCCCCCTCCCCACCCGTCTTTCAAAGATTAAACACAGTCATAACAATCTGAATGGGGTTTAACTCAAAAAAAGCCCAGTACTTAAATATGCCCATATGATTACTTACACAATAGAAACTTCAGCACAGAATGAAGAGCAGTCAGCATTTGGCTCGTGTAGGGGAAACAAAAAAAAAATTGCACTTGCTCCTTTTTCAACATCAGAAAGCAATCTCATGGCCCATTCATCTACCATCTCTTTCTCCTCCCTCACCAAAGACTATCAGTTCTTAAAAGGCCATCACAACAAACAACATTGGACCTGAAATTTGTCAAGCAAAGCTGATATTCTACCTCTAGCACTGCATCTTTGGGACTTTAGTGAAAAGAAGACAAGAAAATATACATCCAGATTCTTACTTGAGCATTTTATCTTACAGGTATTTTATCTGTGGTTTACAAGATGGGACACATTCCCTTTTGGTCAGTACATTCATATGCTGAGAGTGACAGGAGGCTACACTAATGGATACTGTGATCATATTTAATTATGCAGTGGTTGTTTTTCACCTATTCCCCTATTCAGTGATTGTGATAACAAAGTAGGCTTAACACTATCCCTACCTGAATGGGTTAAAAAAGGAATTTATGGAGGATAGGTCCAGGCTGAAGAAACCCAGGAAGTCTCCAAATCACAGATTGCTGGAACCTGGGAAAAATGTCAGGAAAGATTATTTTGTGATTGTCCTACTGCCCCATCTTTTCCCGAAAAAACTGTTATTGGCCATTGCCTAAGAGAGGACCAAGGAGGATGTTTGGTCCAACCCCTTATACCTTCCTAGATCTAAACAAGGGAACTTGTATTTCCAGCAGAAAAGATTTTTACCAGAATATATGTATGTTATGTATACCATACACACAGACTCAGTGTCTGTGTGTCCTAAACACTCAGTTTAGGAAGCTGGGACAACAACAAAACCATCTTGAAGCTCCCTAAAAGGTGGGCTGCAAGATTATATTCAGCACACAGACTTTTAGAAAGTAGAAGAGAATCTCCAAAATAACAGCACAGTGCCAGGTTCTGTGTTTACATACAAGACTATTGTTTCACAGTGCAGAAACCTGGGCTACGGCCCCTGTGAAACAGAGTCTGCTCTAACACTGGAATGTGTTAGCAGAAGCAGAGAAAGATCTCAAGGAGGAGCATTTGAGGTAGGATTAGAGAGACCTGAGGGGCAATACTGGCAGGACAGAAAAGAATTCTCTTGCTCAAATACAGGCCACGTGGCAATCCCAATAAATCATACTGGTATTAAAGTTCTCCTTTCTTTCCCTTTAACAGCTACTGGAGGGAGAGGGAGAGGAGAGGAGAGGAGAGGAGAGGAGAGGAGTGGAGAGGAGAGGAGAGGA